>PVKA01002295.1:0-127934 GCA_004027165.1 Ctenomys sociabilis | reverse complement strand
AGTTGTGTCTGGATGCCGTGTGGAAGCCGGGATGTAGGGAGCAAGTGGAGGCGGCCAGGTTGGGGTACGGTGCAAAGGTCATTGGTGTGGCTCCAGGGAGAGTGGTGGAAGCCTGGGAACGGGGTGCTCTGGGAGGGGTGAAGGGACTTCATCCAGGTTCCCTACACACAAAACCAGGAAGCACCAAAGGCATGGATGTGCGGGATGCAGTGGGGGAGGGAGGGACGGGGGCGGGGGACTCCTAGGCAGGGCCTCGGAGAAGCAGGCGGCTGTGGACGCCTCACGGCAGAGGAGGAGGCTTGGGGTGCCATCAAGGTTCTGGTCCAGAGCCCACCGTCGGCACTCTGTTTTCCTGCTATTCTTTCTTTCTTTTTATTTTTTTAAGGAAAAAAAAAACTTTAATTTTAAATTCTGGTCTACGCATAAAATTCATTTTTGTATCATGATTAAGTTTAGTACAAACTATAAAAATGTTAACACTGAAGTTTTCAACAGAAATCTATCTAGATCCCTTAGAAAAAATTATTTAAAGAAATAGGAAGTCATTTACTGCTATGAGGTTAATACATAAAGAAAAAAACATTCACAACTTTACTAAAATTTTCAGTAAATAATTTCAGCCATAATTCTTACTGCAAAATTGAAAGTTCAAAGGTGTGTATGGCTCTAAGTGAGTACAATTGGTAAAAAAAGGAGCAGGCCGAATCTCTTTGCTCTAATCAGAATAATCCTAGTTCGAAACAAAACAAAACAAAAACTTGTTGAAACCTGTAAACTGTAAGAAGCGTACCAACTGTGAACGGAACATATGTATCATAACTTAGCTTAAATTAACGGGAGGACAGTAAAAACTAGCTTTTAAGTTTGGATTGCACAGCGAAAGCCCGCTGTTCTATCACCTCCCTCAAGTTAGTAAGATGAGAGCATCGACAGCACCCCTCCCCAAGTGGCCGCTGCCTGGCGGCAGGGCTAACCAGCAAGTGAAGTGGGCCATCTCAGGAAGCGAGAAGGGTTCCCAGGTACAGCACGAGCTCTGAGATGTGTTTTCTTGTCGCCTCAGAGGGACGGACACAGCACACGGTGCGTTTGGTTGCTGACCGTGCAGTGAGCAATTTCAGACAAGCTCCTCCCAGAAGCGGGCCCTGAGGCGCCCGTACACACACAGACAAGGCCCCGGGAAGCTGGCAGGGGTGAGGGCCTTGAGTGAGAGGCTGGAGGCGCTGAGGGCCACCATGATGGGATCCTGCTGGAGACTGTAGGGAGCGGGCCCAGAGCATGCTCGGGCGTGAAAAGCTGGGCTACTCCCCTGCCAGGGCCTTGGCGGAGGGGCTCCTGGGGGCAGTAAGTCTCTGGCTTCTGCGCTGGACCTCAGAGAAAGCCCCAGATGGAGCACTGCAGGGACCTCCAGGAGACTAGGGTCGGTGTGTAGGCGGATATGCGTGCCAAGGACACGGGCAGGGGCATTCATGGTTTCTGTTATTGCTGTACCGGCAAAATGTTCTTACTCTAAACCTTTCGAGTAGCCTCATAATAACTAGCCTGTAATATCGGAGTGCAGCCAATAGCTCAGTATCACAGTTAACTGTGATATAAAGGATTTGTGAACCAGCCTCCTACTTCCTTTATAGGGAAAGCCTTACTGTAAAACATGTCAGCTGATCTGGACATTATACCTACTGCTGAAAACAGATTTTGTATTCTGGGGGAAGCTCCTTAGTGTATTAAAAAGTTCACAGACCAACTCTTCATGAAGCAGTGTACTCGCCAGTGAGATCCTTAAGGTCAGATACTGTGACATGTGCACCTCTGTCCCCCAGCCCTGGCAATGTGTCTTGTACAAAGGAGATCCACTCAGTGGACCTGTCCCGTCCCATCTTATAGACGACCAGATGAGGACCCAGAGATGCCCTCAGCTCTGCGACCTGATCCCTGTTGGCCTCAGACCCGCTGGGATCCTCTCTTACAACAGTGGCTAGCAGTTGGGGTCAAGCCTCGGACTGCTGGCCTCCTTGCAGATTTTATGCTGAGTGGTGTCCACTCCTGGGGCCCAGTCATGTAGCGAAAAGCTCTTCTCTGTCCCTGATTCTGCCTGGACCGATTGTTCTCTGGTCCTCAGTGACCACTATGGAATGATGATTCTGAGATTATCCAATAAAAGAGAAACTCAGCCACTGGAATTTGCCTGCTGGTGTTTCTTTGTTTGCAGGGGGTGGGGGGAACAGTACTGAAGACTGAACCCAGGGCCCCAAACACTAGGCAAATACTCGAATGCTGAGCTATGCCCCAGTCCCCCTCCATGCATTTAAATTTCATGTTGAGACAGGGTCTCTCTAAGTTGCCCATGTTGGCCTTGAACTAGCTGGAGGTCAGGGTATGTGAGGGGGCATGTGGCTTGTTCTTTGGCAGAGGCTCTGGGTTGGGGTGACTGACACAGAAAGGGGCAAGGGTGGGGAGAGCGGGCCACTGCATCGTGGGAGTTAATCATGTCAGGAAACTGAGGTAAACGCCACTCCCGGGGCTGGGTGTGACGGCATCCCATACACAGGACTCCCGGAAGGCAAAGACCCATTGCCAGGCCACTTCCGAAATGGGAATGCTTCATGAAGCTCCTCACTGGGGACACTGGCCAGGACCCAGGGAAGTACCGAAAAGGACAACGGACCCGGAGTCAGGCCGAAGGGAGAACTCATGCCTGGGTTTTCTCACTGGGTCCCTGAGATGTGGGTCATTCCCTGAACCAGCCAGCAGCCCCGGGCTGCCCTCATGTGTGCTTCTGTCAGTCTTCAGTGGCTTCTGTCACCAGCAGAGCTGGCTTTTCCTTAAGGTAAGGTTACCAACTCCTTTAGAGTCCTGTGGCTGCTATAGCAAATGATAGTGCAGTTGAGGGCCTAAAACAATAAGGATTTAGGGCTGGGGGTGTGACTCAGTGCCAGAGCACTTGGCTGGCATAAGCAAGACCCTGGATTCAACTCCCAGCACTGTAAAGCAAAACAAAATACTAAACAAATGGGAACGGACTCTCTCACAGCTCTGGAGGCTGGACATCTACTCTCGGGTGTCAGCAGGGCTGACAGATCCTCCCTCATCTCTTCCGGCTTCCGGTGCCTCCAGATGTCCCTTGGCTCATGGCCCCATCGCACTAACCGCTGGCTCCACTTTCCCGCAGCTATCTCCTCTGTGCCTGTGTCCTCCTCCTCTCCTAATCTCTTCTAAGGACATTTGCATTTAGCTAATCCAGGATGATCTCACGGTAAGATCCTTAATTATGTCTTCAAAGACACAAGTCCAAATAAACTCACTTCACAAGTTCCCAGGATTTAAATGCAGTATCTCTTTTTGGAAGCCACCATTCAACCCACTGCACCAACTAATTTTAAACAATCCTTAGAAGTTCTCCCATAAAGAGTTCTTGAGTGCCAACAATATGCCTGGATTGTGCTGGGCTTGCATGCGACACCCGCACCACAGGCCCAGGGGTACAGCAAGGACGCATTCCACTTTCCTTCCACAGTCAGATGTTTGCGGTGCTGTCACCCTGCAAACCACAGCCATGGCTAACAGGGGAGGTTCAGGGCTTGCCAAGCAAGTAGTCACTTTTCCTGCACCGGTCCACTGTGAAGTTATCCTGGTTCCCAGGAGAAAAATGCAAATCAGGACATGAGCTCAGTGTAGTGGGGTCGTCCCTGCAGCCTCGAAACACCCGTGGGCACTGGAGAATTCTACCACTGAGCCATCAATGCCCACGGGGCATTTGAATACAGAGAGTAAACCTGCACGTCTCCCAGGGCTGCTACAGTGAAGTGTTACGAACCAATGGCCTTCTAGCCACAGAGACGTGCTCTCTGAGTACTGAGGCAGACAGCCAGGTGTCAGCAGGGCTATATTCCCCTGAACCCTGGGTAGACTCCTCACGGCCTCTTCCTAGTCTCTCATGGTGCTGGCCATCACGGCATTCCTGGGCTTGCAGCTATAGCCCTCTGATCTCTCCACCTCCATCAACACATGATCTTCTCTCCAGGTGTCTGTCTTATAAGGTCACTGGGCTCATGGCAATAGGGCCCTGTGTGCTCTCGTGTGACCTCATCTTAATTGCATCTGTGACAGCCCTGTTTCCAAACACAGCTTCATCCTGAGCCCCTGGAGGTTAGAACTTCAATGAGATTCAGAAAGGGACCCAATTCCACCCACAGCTATAAGCTAAGGGCAGCACACAGACAAACACAGGTGACACTGGGACCTGAGATGGTCCCCTGGGATGCCTTGGAGCTGTCTGACACAGCCGGTAGCAGTCTCTTGAGGTATCCATGTCTACCTTGGGCCAGACTGAGGTCAAATCTCAGCACAGGGCTGATCTGGAGCACCTCTCTGTAATGTGGAGGGGTTCTGAGCTGCTGTGGCCTGAGGTCGTGGGGCTGTGTACTCTCTCCTCCTACCCACCCTGCACAACCATCTGCCACAATTTCCTCTCTCTCCCTCCACCTCCTTCAGCTCCTTGGTCACTAAGGTCAGTGCTGAGACTGGTAACTGGTGTCTATTTCGGATACTCATCATGAATGTCCTCATGACTGAAACCACATCATGCTGTTCCCTGTCCAGGGTCACAGCAGCTCCCATCTCACTTAGAAGAAAAACCAAAGTCCTTAGCTGACCCTGGAGCCCCATGAAGTCTCTGATGGTCACATTCCATGTTTGTGGGTCCTACTCGGAGGTAATCTACAGTGAGTTCTCTGGCTGCCAGCCGGAGGTGGACAACAGGGAACCCTGGCAGGAGTCTGGCAGTGAAGTCAGGGTGCACATTCCCCCACATTGCTTCTTTCCTGCAGTGTTTTGCAGGTTGGCTCTCACTCAACCAGTGAGCAGCCCTCCCTTTTCTCCCTATGTTCTAGTGACTTTTTTCTTCTTTCTCATCCAGTTCCTGGGGTGGTGGTAGCATCTAGAGGTTTGGAACGATGGCTTATGCCATCCCTATACCCTAGCTACTGGTTTTAGAGAGCCCTGTAAGTAAACTCCTCTCCAGCCCCTCCTGGGAACTGGCCGTCTGCTGCGTGCAAGGTCTTGCCCAGCTCTGAGCCCCATGAGCTTGTCCTCTGTCTCTCCACTTGAGCCACACTGGCCAGCTCCTTGGGCCCTGACTTCTCCAGTGTCTGCAGTTTTCAGACTTGACTTGGGCAGAGTACCCTTCCCCACAGTACTCCTTCTTGCGTATTCACACAGCCCTTCTTCCTGCGTTCCAAGTCCTTCCTCAGCTCGCGCTTGTGAGTGAGGCCTTTCCCGACCACCCTGCTGGGAATCACCATGCCCGCTGGCCTGGCACTCCTAAACCACCTTGCCTTCTTGCTCTCTTCTCCTGGGATGCCCCACAAGACCTGCACATTGCCTGGACCATCTGCTTCTCCATCCTTTGGCTCCTTAGGGGCAGGAGGGCTGGCTGTTCTTGGATTTTTCCCAGTATCCGAGTCTAGCGTGTGCCAAGCATCCATTCATTCATTCATGCATTGAACCCAACACGTGTTTACTGCCCACCTCCACCGTGTCAGGCTCTGTCCAGGTGCACAAACCATCTTCATCCTTGTTCCTTGCTTGCCCTGATTTCTGCACCATAATTTGGTTACTGCTGCCCCAACCCTCTAGCCTCTGAATGCCCTGTGTGGCCATCTAGGATGACAGAGCCAGGCAGTTTTGCATGGCTGGAGTCACAGTGGGCAAAGGCCTTCTGCACAGTGGGATTGCACCCAGGCCCTCCCAGCTGCTCCTTGCTGCCCATTGAACGTGCTCCGCTCTCTGGATTCTCATCCTTAAGCAATGGCAGCTTTGTGCATTCAGAGTCTGCACAGGCCCCCCTGGCACTCCCTGGCTGGTTGGTTTCCTTCCAGCTCGCTGACAGATCAGCTTCTGAATCAGTCTCTTTCCACTCAGTGTGCGTTTAGCAGCATCTCACCTTCACAAGTCAGGTAATCATGACACCGATGGCCGTGTCAGCAGAGGCAGCAGGAAGATTTTTCTCAGCGCCTCTCGAGCATCATGGTTATGGAGTTGACCGTAGTCTCTGGAGACTTCCCCTGGTGATTCTGGAGATGTAGCTAACAGTAAACCAAAGAGGAATCCCCCAAAGTCTAGGCATGCAAAATAAGCTTATTTTAGCAGCTCATTGTCCCTTTTGTTCTGTAAAATCAAGGGGACTATTGCTGGTGAGGAGGGTTTTGGGTAAAGTTCATACTGAAGAGGACTTTAAAAGATGGGTCCAAGATTTAGCTTGTCTTGGAAAGTGAATGGAAAGTCATTGGCCCAGGAGAGTGGCACAAGGTGTTGGAGGGCACCAGGACGTGCAGACAGGCCCTCTTAGTCCTTCTCTGGTTCTAAGAGACAGAAGGAAGAACGGTGCTGAAGATTCTGGGCCAATAAGCCTTCGTTGGGATGGCTGCTAAAATATATTGCTTTATACAAATAGCATACTTCTTTATACAAATACATTCTTCTGTTCTCTTTGGTCTTGGTAGGAAGATTGACGGTAGAAGTGCAGCTGGGGGAACAGAGAGAAAAGTCATTATTTCACACAGAGGACCGCTTTTTTTCTGTCCCTCATCTAAAACCAGGCACATGTGTGGCGAGCCGCCCACCCCCAGCTCCTTGCCCCCATGAAGGAAGCAGCCCGAGATCCCGGGGGACCCGGCCATGCCGGCACTGACATGTTGGCGGCAGTGGGACCAGCGCCACCTTTCAACAGAAGTCTCTCCCTGTTAAGGTTTGTGTCTAGTTGTCCCCCCAAAGCCTCATGCAGTCATGGGGTGTGGGGCAGCTTCTGGGATTTGTGATTAATTCGTGATCCAAGGCTGGGATTATGGGTGTGAGTGCTACACCCAGGCTGGGCCGATAGCCTGAATGTGGTATAAGAGACACAGACAGACTTGCCCTCTGTAGCCATTATTGCTGCTACTTCTCCCTTTGCTATTTGCTGCCACCATGAATGGACACTCTCTAGCCTGTGCTGCTTTGCTTGGAGCCTGCTGAGTATGGACTGGAACCTCCAGGGGCTGTGAGCTAAATAAACCTTTCCTTCTTTCATTCTGAGTGTTGGGTGTTTGTCCCAGCAGCGAGAGAAGAGTAACTGAGACATCCCCTAATACACTCAGACTTTAAAAAAAAAAAAAAAAGTATTTGGTTGTTACAGGGTCTCACTATGAAGCTCAGACTTGTCGTAATCCTGTGTTCAGCCTCCTCAGCACTGGGATTATAGGCTTGTGCCGCCAAGCCTAGACTTGGAGTGGCTCAGCAGGCCTGGGGGCTGGGGCTGGCGCAGCATGTGGTGCTGGGGATCGAACTGCCGTCCCTGCCCTCGCAGAAGCTTGCTTAAGCAGGTACTTTAGTTCATTGAGCTACCTCACTGGCCCCCTACACTCTGACTTTAAAGAGCATAAGTGATGCAGAAGGACCCTGTAGGCCAAGATTAATGCCTCTTAGGGAAGTTGCTGGCTACAGGTAAGTCTGCCGTGTTCGCTGAGATTTCCCCAGCCAGGTGACTGCAGCCCTAGGGTGAGTGGCTTCTCTGCTTCATCAGACCTCACTATCCCACTTCATTGTTCCCACAGCAGCTCAGGAGCCCTGAGGCTGCTGCTCTGTGGGGGGAGGAAATACTCTGGGGTTCCACCCTGTACTCCACTGTGGGTCAGAAATACTTGAAAGGTGTGGGAGGGAGACAGGGAAGCCAGGGTCCAGGGCTCTGGGCTGTTTCTCACTTCACTGTGAGCCTCTTGCCCTCCCTACCCTGAATGTTGGGTCCTTGTCTCACCCTTGAGCCTCTGGCTGAGGCCCTCTGGCTGTGCCCTGTGTACCTCATCTCTCTTCGACTTGCCTACTTACACTGTGTCTCTGGCCTTGAGTTTGGCTTCCCCTCAAAACTTTTCTAGCTCAGCCTCACATACCCTAACAATGGGTGTGTGTGCCTCTCCCAGCTCACCTGCTTCCGACAGAATTCAGTACTGGAAATTTCCATCTTTCATCTGTAGTGTGTGGTACTAAGGCCAGTGTCACAAGTAGGAATGGGCCAAGTTCCTAAGCTTAGCAGATGGTTCTGGTGGAAGGGGCAGAACCAAGGGAGCTGTTAGGGGACCTGTACCTCCTGGGGGGCTAAGGGTATGGGGAAATGGAAGGGTGCAGAGGTTAGGAGCAGGAAACATAGCAGGGCCAGGAAAATGCCCTTGTGCACCTCACTGCAACTGAAAGTGAGTGTTCTGGCTTTGAAGGATATAAAGGGGTTGACAGGAGACTGCTGGGTGTCATTTTCATATAATCTGGAGTGCAAACATTTTAGAGGAGATGGCCATGGTTCATCTGAGTTGGGCAGATGGACTGAGTGAGGACAGGGTCTGGTTCTCAGCCTTGTCTTGGCGGGGCTGGAGTGAGGAACAGAGACTGGGCCCAGGCCAGGAGCAGGAAACACAGCAGGGCCAGGAAAATGCCCTTGTGCACCTCACTGCAACTGAAAGTGAGTGTTCTGGCTTTGAAGGATATAAAGGGGTTGACAGGAGACTGCTGGAGACCCCAGGGGGCAGGAATAGCTAGCAACTCAGCAAGTGAGCAGGTGGCATAGCAGGTAAGTGAAAGGGAACAGAAGTCCGGGGACAGTGCCTCAGGATGGAGACTGAGTAACTCGGTGGTGGGTTTGGCAAGCCAGGCACAGAATGCCTCAAGAACAGGCAAGTAACATAGATGCAGCACAGTTTGGGCACTGGGGAAGGAGACCACAGCAACCGCAAAGGACCTCTCTGTGGTTGTCATCAGTGCTGTCTTCCTTTGTGGTTGATCCAGCTCTGCAAGCCCTTTGTAGGACTTACATCGCACCTCCTCTATGGTTAATACACTCAGGGGCCCCACTCACCTCTGTGAGAAATAGAGTGTCCTCTCAGGAGGAGGCTTGCGGGACCAGTGAGCTGCTCACTGCCACAGTGCTGCGCAAGCACAGACCAGGAGGAAGCTGTCTTCACTCAGGTGGGTGGACCCTGGGAGCGATAGAGGGAGGGGAGAGAGCCGCCACCTTCCCCAGGGCCAGCTGGTCCCCTGGCTGCCAGTGGTGCATCCATGCTCTCCCCAGAGAACTAGACTAAGAGACACGGACCAGCCCACTGGGTGAGTGCTTCTGGCAGATGCTGTCTGTCTCCACCCAGGGAAGCTTCATGACCCCTCTGCCTGCTTTCTACCTGTGGGCTTCCATCAGGTACTAGGAGTATGCCTGCCCCATGCACCAGCAGGGCCAGGGGTACCAGGGGTCTATGACCCCAGGAGTGACTCTTGGGATGATGAAACAGCCGGTTTCCCAATCCCTCAGTTGGGATGACTGTTTCCCACCGTTTCCACAGGACTCAGCTCTAGGTGTCACTGTAGTCACTGGTTTGATAATGCTCCTTCCACTGATGTCCTTCCTCCCTATCTTCCTTCCTTATTCCTTGGAAGAGATTTCGGGAACACCTCCCACCTAGATCACTCACCTAAAATCCTTTCTTTTTAAAAAAAAATTATTTTTATTTTTTATTTTATTGAAGTACAAATATCAATGAGACACCTTAACAAGACAGATTCGATAAATTAATACATTGCAAACTGTTTTCATAATGTTTTGGTATCGTACAAGGTACATACATAATATTATACTTACAGACATTATTATAGCAGATGTCTCATCAGTAAATTAAGAGTGTGGCTGTTTACGTATCTTATTTTTTATACCTGAATTATATCAAAGATTCAATAATTAATACTTTCTACCTTGTTATTTTCCTAGTGGTTGTCCATAGTACTAGAAGCCGACATAATATCCTGTCCAACCACCATTAGTACAGATCTTGCCTCTCATAGAATTATGTAGAAGCACGGCGTTATCTATCCCAACTGTACTGTCCATACACACACATCATGATTCTTCCTCTCTATACCCCTTTCTTTGTCTACACCTGTCATAGATGGGCACTCCATTGTCATTCAGCCAATTTAGGTGCCTGAACTCGACACAGTCCAACACAGTCCAGCATTCCACAACAACAGTGAGTTACCTGAAGAAGTTGTCGACCATAGCCATTTACAGCTCAACTTATTATTATTAAAATCCTTTCTCTCAGGGCTTGATCTTGAAATAACCCAAACTAAATAGGGCTGCATCTTCTAGGAGGTGTATGGTTTGTGTCTGGATGTCCCCCAAACCCTCATGCAGTCATTAGGGTGGCCTCTAGAATCTGTGATCCAATGCTGGGATCTGCCCTGGGGCGGACAGCCTGAACACAACCTAAGGAAGGGAGAGAGGCTTGCTAGCTGCTGCAGCCACTGCCCCTCACTTTGCTCTTTGCTGTTTGCCACTACCGTGCACTGTTGCCCTCTGCCATGTGCCATGCTGCCTTGGGCCAGCTGATTACGGACTGAAACCTCGACTAATTGTGAGCTAAATAAACCTTTCCTTCCTTGATTCTGAGCATCCGGTATTTTGTCCTGGCAACGGGGGAAAAGTAAGCAAGACACTGGGGCAGACGTTGGTGGGAAGCTGCGTCGAGAGATGAGACCAGAGAAGCTGATGGTGAAGATTCGAGCTGCTGGTGTGAGGGCGGATGAGCATCACAGGGCACCGAGAAATAGGGACAGCTCTGTTCCTACACACCCAGGGCCCTCCCCGCGCGCTGGGAGCATTCTGTTCTTTGTGGTAAAATATCTTAACAACATGAACCGCAATAGCTCTCTGTGCAGACAACTTGCTACGTGCCAGACATTCTAATAATTGCTCCACCAGTATAGTTGCCACATGCTGTAAACAAAAATACAAAATGTCAGTTAACACTTACACTAAGAGATCATTTGCTATTCACAATTCAATAATAAATTTGGTTTTTATCTGGTGAATCAACATACAAGAAGTAACCAAAATAAATGTTTTTAATTTAAACGTTCATCATCTATTGCAGTAAAGGACATACTGCCATCAATGCCCTCAAGATGGTCCCCTTTCCTTCAAACACATTGATCCTGTTATTCTTGCCACTTTCTGAAGCAGGTCTTGAAGTCCTCTTTCAGGAGTATCTTTATGGAGGTGTGATTAAAAGAAAATATGGGGGCTGGCGAGAGAGCTCAGCAGTGTAAAACACTTGCTCAGGCAAGCACAGACTGAGGTTCAATCCCCAGCATCACGCACCATGCTAGCCCCGCCCCCAGGGCAGCCTGAGCCAGCCACAAAAAAGAAAAAGAAAATACAGCGAACGCTGACTTCTAGTGCCATCCAGAGGGAGACAGGCGTGTAAAACCTTAGTGTGTGACTTCGGACTCTTCCAAAGAGAATGACCATGGGAGGAAAATGCTTTGAATCAACAGCAATATTGCTGTTCCTTGCTATACAAAGTTAACCAACACCTCTTTCCCGAGGACAGCACGCAGGGGGCTCCCACGCTGCAGGCCCTACAACGCGAGTCATTGAGAAAGCCCGTCTGCCAGTCTGTCTGGTGGAAGGAGGAAGCCTCTGAATTGATGTTGCTGGCCCTGTGGGCCCTTGGCGCCAATGCCTGTGCCAGGGGCTTTCAGTGCGGCCAGCAAAACGCTTGAAGCCACCAGCCTACTGGTTGATGGAGCCAGTGGGAAATGCGGGAAAGCGTAGAGAAGGCGCATGTATGTATGTTGGAAACAGAGGCTAAGAGAAGGCGCATGTACGTATGGGTGGGGAACAGAGGCTAAGTGTTCTCTGAAAGCATAGAAAAGAAGTCTGAGTACGCTTACTGCAGTGCTGTTGTCATTTACAATACAATGCAACTCTTTACTCACTTATTCTACTTTTGGGTCTTTATATACATATACTACTGCTATGGCAGTAGTATATGTATTTTGTTTTTTTTAGTAAACTCTTCTAGCCCCAATGAGCTCAGAAACACTTGTGTGCATATTTAATGAAATCTTAAAAGTACATTTCTGACCAAGCCGGGCATGGTGGTGCAGGCCTGTAATCCCAGCACTCAGGAGGCTGAGGCAGGAGGATTGTTGTGAGTTCGAGACCAGCCTGAGCTACAAAGTGAGCTTAAGGCCAGCCTGAACTGTGTAGTGAGACCCTGTCTCAAAAAGACAAAAAAAAAAAAGTACATTTCTGGGTCCTAAGGAAGCTGATGGGGAACACGTGCCTGGCGCAACATGCTGCCGACTGCCAACACCCCAGGTGAGCTGGAACCCCTGACCACATGAAAAGCAGAAGATACAAAGCTGCTACAGAACTGCAAGGACGTGTAGGAAGGAAGGAAGGGAAGGGTTGTTCTTAGGCCATGCACACACAGCTCCGGTGGAGTACGTTTATACACCATGACTTCTTGTTCACCTGAATCTTGTTCGCTTTGGGGGCACACAGGAATAGAATAGACATTTTCCCAAAGAAGATGCATAAATAGCCAAAAAGCACATGAAAAGTGCTTGACTTTTGGTGTGCTCTTAGCCTCCTGTTACAGGGACCGGATATCTGAGCTAGCAAGTCAGAGGGGCAGGGGCTTCCGAGGGTTCAGTTCGTGGTCAGCGGGCTCGGTCGTGGCCGAAGGGCAGGGCCAAGCTCGCTGCTCACCTCGTGGGAGCCTGGAGGCAGCGGGGGAAGAGCCAAGGGGCGGGGGCCAGCTCCCTTCCCTCAGCGGAGCCCTGCCTCCTAATTTTCTGCTACCTTATGACAAGGCCATCTGGTAAGGACCCCCTGGGTGCGCCGCCGGGCCCCCTGCTGGACGCTTCCGATTTGGTCTGCAGCAATCAGGGAAGGACCCGCCAGACCAGTGAGCGCTGCCACTCGGTGCCCAGCAAGATGACCATGGTGAGAGCCAGAAAATAACAGGAGGCGAAGAGCAGCTGGCTCTTGCGGACTGTGGGTAGAAATGGGGAGGGGCGCGGCCAGCGCGGAAGTGGTTTGCCAGCGCCCCCCCCCCGCCGCCCCCCAAATTTAAACCTAGAATGACGGCGTGGCGCAGCAATTCCTCCTCTTCCTATACACTCCAAATAGCTGACTTCAGGGACTGCGATGGATGTCGTGTATCCGCCCGCGCTCATAGCAGACAAAAGCTGGAAGAAGCACAAAGGCGACGTGCATCTGCTGAGCATGCTCACTTGAAAAACGAGGTTCTGATGCAGGGGACAATAAACGGCGCGAGTGAAACAATCCAGCTACCAAAATGAGAATTTCTAGGGGAGGCCGCTTACATGAGGTCCGCTAGAGAAATTCATAGAGAAGGAAAGCAGGTCTCTGGGTGCACAGGGCACTGTGGGCCAATAGGGAGAGTTGCAGTCGGGGGGGGGGGTGCACAAAAACGTCCTGGGAGAGAACATTCTGGAGAAGAATAATGCTTATGGCTGCAGCAGCGTCACTGTACTTGACCGATGCCACGGAGCTGCACACGGTGTGACACCGTACCCTGCAAATGTGTGCGAGCTGTGTGGGGACGGAAGCCACGGCTGAGCTAAGCAAGTGCGATTATCATGTGTCATCTAAAATGTAATGAAAGAAGTCAAGGATAGCTCAGCGGATTAAAGCGCTTTCAAGCAGGCACGGGGGCCGAGTTCGATCCCCGGGCCTGACATGCCAGCCTCGACCCCGAGTCGTGCTGAGATAATGATTGAGACTGGGCATGGTGGTGCATACCTGTAAACCCAGTTCTCGGGAGGCTGTAAACAGCAGAATCCCTACCAGTCTGATCTAGTAGTGAGACCCTGAACACCCTGTGGACCCTGCCCTAAATACAAAAAAAATAAATAAAATAAAATTTAAAAGAGAAATCGAAAGACTTAACATGGTAAATTTTATGTGATATATATAACCATAATAGAGGAACTATTTTTGCTCATTTTCTCATTCCAAGGCGTCTTGTACGTGTACAAGGAGAAGCGATAACTGCCGACGTGTGGGCTCCGCTGGCGGAACAACTCCGCAAGCAGTTCCACAATGCCAAGTTGGTATCGGAGCCATCTGATGTGTCAAGCAGAAGATCACGCAACTGTAATGAGGGTTTGGTTTTCTCAGTCAGTTCCTGGAATCAAAATAAAGCCCCGGGAAGCACTTTCTACCACAGACGAAGCATCCATGATGAACGTAAACACTATCATAAATTTAGTTAAATGTCTGGCATTGGAGATAGAAACTGCTTTTGTGGTCTCAACACAAGTATATATTTTGATGAAATACAATTTCACGATAAAAATAGTGTTTTCACTATATTTAAATACTAGGGAGCAATGGCCCTAGAATGGGTCGTGATGAACATATACAGTATTTTCTAATCCATTCGGAACAGCTGTGATATTCTACCAACTGAAATAGTAGCTGCAGTTGTTCAAAGCTGTAAATATTTTTATATACACTGAGAGTAACTGTGATAAATCTGAAGCAATATTTAATGAAAATCTTTGGCACCGTAGTGCATGCCTGCTTTTTCTACTGCAAACTACGAAGGAAAGTGTAGAAATGTTTGTGCTTTTGTAGAAATATACACTGGCTGAGGTTTCAGGACCCCGTGTGGGTACCAAAACAGATGCTGGAGTTCTTATCTGCATGTGACCCACTCCGTGTTGCAGGCTGCTTGTCGTACCTCAAGGATGTCAGTGTTACCTAAATAATTGTTATACTATATGTTTCAGGAATAGTGACAAAGGAAGAACTCTGCATTTTCAGTACACGTGCAACATTTTTCAGCTTGCCGTTGGTTGGATTCTTGGATGCAGTGTCTGTGGGTATGGACGGCTGCCGGTGCTTTGCGAGTAAGCTTGAGTGAGACAGGGGTCCCAGCACTCTCTTTTGAAGTGATCAGCAATTGCTTGCAAGTATTTCACCAAAGTTCTCAGCGAACGCACTGCTGTTATAAAACCTAAGCTTTGGAAACTTAGCAAACTGCAATGATGGAAAATAAAATGTGCAAGTAAGTACTGTATGGACCCTCAGCCTGGAGAACAACGGGGGGCTGAGCGCATTTAGGGCTCAGAGTGGCAGAGCATGGGCTTCAGCTGTGCCTTGGGCAGCCCTAACTTGAGGGGAAAGTGTGGGGGATACTGTTATTTTTACTTGTGTAAATTAATATTGTTTGCTAGAATGAGATAAAATTGGGAAAAGTCTATAAGGTGTAGAAAAACATTTAAAACAATCATAAAATGTTTTATTTGATGATTTAAAAAATTGTTTCTTGTTTCTGTTTTGCTTTTTGAAACAGGATCTTCTGTGGTACCCCAGGCTGGCCTCAAACTCATGGCAACCCTCCTGCCTCAGCCTCCCACATGCCTCCTAGGGATATAGGCATGTACCATCACACTTGGCATTAGAAATCTTATAGCAATACTTCTTACAAAGGAAAGGTGCTCTTTAAAGAGATGAAAAGATAGTTTCTGTGAAATATTTGGCTGAAATATTTGTACATTTTAATATGAAAAAATTAGAAATGAGAATATTTTTAATTTAGTGGAAGAATTTCTTTTAAGCTCACCAGGAACCTCAGTGCCTTCAAAGAATAATTTCTCAATTAAAGTGATGGTGTCAGCAATTTCAAATTTATGAGAAGCTGAATGCAACTTTGAAGAAAATGTCTGTTTATGAAAATCTAAAAATAATGAATCCAAATTGAAAATACATTTCTCAGAAGAGTATTTCTAACACAGTATTAGAATAAGCTATCAGATGGAAGTACTTGACTGTGTGCCAAAAAGAATATTCCACTTAGGTGTTTTTAGATGCTTATTTAATTAATATCAACACTTTCAAAAGTTTGCACCTATTCACATTTGTTATTTTTGCTTTGAGGAAGAATTTTAAATATTGCTTTTGAGTGGAAGTTATTTGTAGAACTACTAATATCATAAGACCAATTTGCTGATTGATCTATAAACGCTTCCATGTCATTTCAGCTATTTTAAGGATGCTTGGTCCCAGGTAGAAAGCCAGACTGAAGAGTTTACTTTATTCCATTTATTTATTTATTTGTGGTACTGGGGGTTGAGCTCAGGACCTTGCGCTTGCCAGGCAGGTGCTTATTCTACTGAGCTATCTCCCTGGCCCTCTATTTATTTTTTGTGTGTATGTATGTGGCCGGCTCACACATACACACAAAAGATGGAGGAGGAGCTTTAGAGGAGGGGCTGGCCTGAGACCGCTTGCCTAAGCCTGCCTAAGCAGGTGCTTTAAACTGCTGAGCTATCTCGCCAGCCCCTGGCCTGAAGAGTTTAAATCCTGCTCCAGCAGACAGTCTGGAAAGACAATGGGACTCCACAGATAATGGGCAAAGGAAGGCGCACCAAGCCTGCTTCAAGGTGTCTGCAGTCATGGTCACCTGGGGAGCCACCCAGGCACCTGGGGACACTCCTAGGGGAGAAGCGCAGTCATCTCCCCACTGAGCTCGGAGGACTGAAGCCTTCTTACTGTGAGGCCGCCTGAGTGCAGTTGTCAGAGGCCAGAACCAGACACAGGAGAAGAAGGAAGAGGCAGAAGACCTGAGTCTGGCCCACCCAGACCCCCGTCAACATAAGTGACCTTCTTGCCCCTGACCATGGCAATAGAAGGTGCAGAAGTCTCACCTTTGTGTCAATGCTTACAGGAGGACCGGATTGGATGTATCATTTTCTGACTTAAATTGTGATATATTAAGTGCTAAGGATCCAGCCCAGTAAGTGCATGGTCCTGAGTTCAAATCCTAGCACTCTCCTCCCACATAAAAGATTTCAAATGATGATATATTAGTCATTTTCCTGCCATTGGGACAAAATACATGCCACCCACAACTTGAAGGCCAAGAAACTCATTTGGCTCACATTTTCCAGTGGCTTCAGTCCATGGTCCTCTGGCCACAAGGCAGAAGTGGCATGGTGCTCACACTGTGGTGGCCAGGAGGATGAGGGAAGAGAGGGGCAGCCACGCCTCCATGACATGCCTCCAACAAAGCTCTACCTCCTGACAGCACAGCCCAACATGAAGTCATCAGCGGATGGGTTTGTTGTTAATTATAGCCCCAATGCCCATAATCTAGCCGCCTTCCAAAAGATGCCCCTCTGAATTCATGAGACTCTTCAGGGGCATTTATTTTATTTTTGCTGTGCTAGGGACTGAACTCAAGACCCTGCACTTGCTAGGCAAGCACTTATTTTACTGAGCTATCTCCCTGGCCTTGAGGGACATTTTAGATATAAACTATAGCATGTAGTATTTGTTAGAGGTTGTGTCCAAATGTCTATCTAAGGCCTCACATGGTCCCAGGTCGGGCTTTTCAGAGGTGGCCTGATCTAGGATATGTGATGCTCAGATTATGGGTATGCGATTACCAAATTAGTTCACTGGCTGGTTTGGCACAGTTCTAGTTGTCCATAATGGGAGGCCCTGCCCTAGGTGTGGGTGGCTCTACCCAAAGGATGGGTGTCCTGGAGGGGACAAAAGGCTGCTTCTCACCACTTTTCTCTTTGCTACCACCGGCCTTCTGTTTCTTCTCTGCCGTGCCCCACCTTAGCATGCACCAGTGGTGAGCTGAGACCTTTACAAACTGTGAGCCCTAAAGAACCTTTCCTCCTTTCAATTTTGGTATTAGGTGTTTTGTTTCAGCAATAAGGAAAGTAACTATTCCTGAAGAAAATCACTTCAGGACTCTTTAAAATCAAAGAGTAAGCAAAAGTCGAAGAGTGGCACATGTCTGTAATCCTAGCTGCTCTGTAGCCTGAGGCAGGAGGGTCACAAGTGCAGGCCCAGCCTGGGCAGTTTAGTAATTTAGTGAAATCCTGGCTCAAAATCAAAAGTACAAAAGGCTGTGTTGTAGTTCAGTGGTCGATCACTTACCTAGCATGTGAGATACCCTGAGTGTAATCCTCAACAAAAAACAGAAAACAAAGAAAGAAAATAGAAGAAAGGAAGAAATTACTCAGAGAAGTAATTAAGACCTGAACTGTCCTGTCAAGTTGGGTGACCAAATCAGTTTACTTCTCCACATCTTAGTCTTACCCTCTGTAAAGTAGGAATCCTTTTGATTTTACCAGATGGTTGTGATGCTAAATGCTGCAGACATGCTTTTAAAAGTACACAGGGTAGTACAAAAATACAGGCAATTTGCCTTACTTAGCTTATGTAGAATGTACTCAGAAATACACCTGATGGCAAAGTGAGGGCTCTTGATATTTAGGGACAAGGTAGGTAGGGGACAGTCAATGTAATTGCCTCTGTTTTTGAGGATCAATAAATCCAAAATCATATGTGGATGAGATTTTGTCATTTGATAGTAATAACAGGTTTGGTTTTCTCCTCCCCTTTGGTTACTGAACAAAGAAGTTGAATTCTTTGCGGTTGAGAGAGTTTGATCTGAATTTTCCATTTATCCTAACAGCATGGTGTTCAGTTCACCGGGTCCATGGATCTAAGCTGACTTCCTATTTTGCTCTAGGTACTGGGATCTCTATCAGGGCCCTATGATAGTGATGGAGAAGTAAACAGGACATTTTCTCTCATCTTTTGGGTCCACAGAGGATCTTGGCAGCCTTCTGAGCCTTGGACATACTTCCTACGTCCTAGAGTATTGAGAAGATCGTGTGTTAGTCAGCTTCCTGTTACCTGAGATAATCAATTTAGAAGGAAGAAGGGTTCACTCTGGCTCACGATTTGGGAGTCCACGGTTGGTAGGCCCACTGCTTTGGGTTTGTGGCAGCACATTGTGGCAGAAGCCTGTGATGGAACACACTGCTCTTTGGCTGGGAAGCAAAGTAGAGAAAGAAGAAGAGACCGTGGGCCCACAGTCTTATCAGGGACACCACAGGGACCTCAGACTTCTTGTCAGGTCCCACCTCTTCAACATCCCACACGCCCCAGAGTGCCAGGTTGAAAATCAAGCCTTGAACACATGAGTCCTTAGGGGAACATTTCAGATTCAAACCAAAGTAAGACATGCTTGTGTGACCTGTGACCCCCCCCCCAACATGCTCCCGTGTATTCTCTGGTCGGCGACATACCTGAACTGGCATCAGCAGCTGTGTACACTAACTCTGAAACTGCTCTTCTGCGTAGCAACCACCCTCCCAGCCCAGATCATTTAGGGAGATCCTGAATCAAGAGTCTGGTGTTTAATCAGATCCCCCAACACATCCCCCCATCTCACTGAAAAGACAGACATCCAAAATTAAATGCCTAAGACCAGGAAAGCAGAAGATGACAGTGGTGTGTTCTTGTGAAGCAGCATGTTTGAAGATGCTAGCTTTATCTGCATGGTGGCTGAAGGAGTTTTTAGTTTTTTTTAATGTATTTAGTACAGGGTCTACAGAGTCTCATTACATAGATGGAACTCATAGTGATCCTCCTGTTTTCAACCACCCAAGTGCTGGGATTGCAAGTGCGTGCCACCATGCCCAGCCTCAGCGCACCCTGGGGTCAGGGCTGGCATGGCCTGTGGTGCCAGGGATCAAACTCCAGTCCCTGGACTCTGCCTAAGCAGGCTCTTCAGTCTTCTGAGAAGAGTTTTTAGTTTCTAAACACCCATGAAATCCCCAGATCAGCTGTCAGCCCGAGCATACCCTGTTACTGTTCTCCAGCTACTGAACAGCTGGGCTCTGAGTCAAGTTTCCTGTATGTAAACATCAGAAGTCCAGCCTGGCTCAGAAACAGAAATACTGAACAGACCACGAACACCGAATTGTAAAGAAAAAGATTCCCCCCAAAGGTCACAAAATACATGCTGCGGACTGCCCCCAGCTGCAGCTCTGGGCTCCGGGCTCTGGCTGGCTGGCCAGGAGTCGGCCAAGCCCGCGGGTTCTGGTTAGTGTTCGTTCCTAGACAGGTCTGGCCAGTGCAGGCTGGGAAGAGCCTGAGGATTCAGTCGTGGCCTATTCTGAAGGAAACAAGGGAACCTCCTTCTGCACTCCATCAGAACCAAGAGGCACAGAATTTTAGAGCTGTATGACACCTTACATTAGGTTCAGTGGCCCCTTTTTATTTATTTTTTGAATCATGGCAAAATATATGTGATGCATAATTTGCTATTTTAAGCAATCTTAAAGGCACAGCTCAGTGGCACCATTTACACTGTCGTGCAACATCACATTCTCCATCTGCAGAGCTTTTTCACCATCCCAAGCTGAAGCACAAATTCCCCAGCACATTACATGCTAATCCCCCAGCCCTTGGCATCTAGCAGCCGGCGCTCAGCTCCTAACTCCGCTCATTTGAGCCGAATCCTGTGGTGCTTATCCCTTTGCGGCTTATTTCGCTGGGGTGAGATCCTCGCGTTTCACTCCTATTGTCGCGGGTGTCAGTGTTTCCTCTTCTCAAGTTGCCTGTGTCTGTTGTGAACAACATCGCTGCAGAGTCAGGTGCCCAATGTCTGTTTGAGTTCCGGATTTCAATTCTTTTGGACATATACCCTGAGTGAAATTGTTGGATCAAGTGCTTAATTTTTTGAGAGCCTGGCAAATCGTTTCCCACCGCCGGCAGCAGTGAGCAGTGCTTCCTATGTCCCCATGCGCTCTCCGGTCTTGTCATTGTGTTTGTTAATAATAGCTGTCCTTATGGGTGTGAAATGGTGTCTCACTGTGGTTTTGACTTACATTTCTCTAATAATTAGTGATGCTGAGCCTCTTTTGATGAGCTCCCTGTCTGTATCTCCTTTTCAGAGCAGTGTCTCTTCAGGTAATTTGTTCATTTCTTAATTGGATTGATCATTGTTGAGTCAACATCTTTTTTCAACCAGGAGCAAAATGGATCATAAAAAGCCTATGGGAAGCTAGGTGTGGTGGTGAGTGCCTTTAATCCCAGCGCTCTGGAGGAGGAGGCAGGAAGATAACAAATTCAAGCTCAGTCTTGGCAACGTAGCCACCTACTGAGACCCTGTTTCAAACTTCAAAGAAAAAAACAAGGGTGGGGCAGAGCTGAGGGAAGGCCCTGGGTTAAATCCCCAGTATAACAGATAGATAGATAGATAGATAGATAGATAGATAGATAGATAGATAGACAGACAGACAGACAGACAGATAGATAGATGATCGATAAATAGGAAAAAAGATGATAGATAGATGATAGATTCAGCTGGATTGTGCCAAGCAAGGAATGCCTGAGTGGTTTTTGTCCTAATTCAGTCTTTACAAAGTAGGAGACTCGGTGGAAGAAGGTAAGGAGACCCCCCCCAAAGGGCTGCGGTCAACGGGGTACAAGCTTCCTTCCTCAGCCCTGAGCTCATGGACTCAGTTGTCTCCCTTTCAGATTCACATGTTGACGTCCTGACCTTTAATGTAGCTCTATTTGGTGAAAGGAACAGATGAAGGTTAGATGAGGTCACAGGGATAGGGTCCAGTGCCTCGGGACTGAGGTCATCATGTGAAGAGGGAGTGACACACAGCAAGATGGCCAGTTAGGGCCGCAGCAAGAAGGCTGCTCTGCAGCCCAGCAGGAGTCCATACCAGAGGCCCAGCTGTGGCACCTGACCATGGACGTCCTATGTCCACGGCAGCGAGAAAACAAGCTTCTAGTGTTCAAGTCCCTCAGTCTGTGATTCCTTGTTAGGCAACCCTAACTGACCAAGACATCTCGATTCCAAAAGTACAGATGAAGAAGATCCCGGAGAGAAATGCCGAGGCCAGGAAGGAGGTGCTTGAATTAGCTGGAGGGTCCCTCAGACTAGGGTCACTAGTCAGAGTTTTCCAGGGTCTCCTAGGCTTCAACTTGATGCCCATGTAATCCTGTCTGACAGAATACAACTTCCTGATGTTGAAAATAAAGATATTAACAAACACTATTAAAGTAATTCCACAGGCTTCCGGGATATCAAATGACTCTCGCTATAAAGTATTCTGATGACTTAAACGCCCCACAATTGCGCATATTAGATTTCCTTCAGAGTGCATGTGGTTCTGAGCTCTTCTTTTGTTTGCCTTTCCTGCTCTCTGCCAAGTGAGCTTTTTTCTTTCTCAGACCATCCCAAGATCCCTTTGGGATGCTTCAGATGGTCTTGGCCACAGATCAATGGGTCAGCAAACAAAGGTCAACAGGAAAGAGAAGGAGCTACGTGCAGCTGCGGATGGGACCTGGACACTGGGCTAGCACAGAGGGACGGACCCTGGGCAGAGGATAGAATGCTTCAGGATAAAACAAGGGCGGAACTTTAGTGCAGCATACGAATGAGTTCAGCACCAGCGGGGTGTGCAGCCTGGTGCAATGGCTGGTGTCTGCGGACAGTCTGCTAAGACTTCATCCTTGCTGCCTGTTCCTGTGCTTGATCCCCTGGACTCTAGACCCTGCCTCATTACTCACCGCCTTCCTGCCATGCCTGGGCCACTGTCCAGTCCTACTCAGCTGCATTATGGGTAAGCTGCCAGCTCTCTTCGGTGCTTTGCTTGCTGGGGACCTTCATCTCACATGCTAGGACTTCTTAGGGCCAGGAGAAGGATCCCAGGGGCTGGGGAGATGGCTCAGTGGAATAAGTGCTTCCCTGGCAAGTGCAAGTGTAGGGACTGGCTGCGACTCGACCATCTCTGAAGGTTTTAGCACAGAGTCAGGAACTGGGTGGGGTGGGGATTCTAGTCGGAAAGTCTAAGAGAGTGATTAAATTGGAATTTACGAGGTGTCATCAGAATACATGGGGAAAGTTTTAATAAAATTTATTATAAATAAAAGACCCCTTCCAATTACAAATAATAGCAATCATAACCTCTCAGGAATAATAGTAAGAGCAAAAACCTCTCTGGCATTTCTTCTAGAAATAATCCCCCTTAGTGTGAACATGCTTATCCCATCATTCTTAGCACTTTCGGAAGCAGTTCTGGGAGTCCTGCTTCGTGAGTGTCTTCAGATCTAGACCGATGCTGCCGTGCAGTGGAAGTGTAGCCCCAGAGCACACTGCTGCGTGTCCCCGCCCTCTTAGGCTCAGATCTGGCACCATGTGGCTTCTGGCTTTATTCCAAAGTCAGAATGACCATGAAAGACAAATGTCTTTTGATTGAGGACACTGAAGCAGCCACAGCAGAGCAACCAAAGACACTAATGAAAGAGGACTTCCAGAACCGCCCCAGCCAGCGTGAAGAATGATGGCCACTCTCCTTGTGTCTGCAGCAAGGGAGAGTGTGAGCGGGATTCACTGCAACACATGTTTTACTGTCATAAGCTGTTTTTTTTTTGAGACAAGCTCTCACTATCCAGCTAGCCTTGAACTCACTGTGTAGCCCAGGCTGGTCTCAATCTGTCAGGGATCCTCCTGCCTCGGCCTCCTCAGTCCTTGGATTGCAGGTGTGAGCTGTCACATTCGGCATACTGTAATAACATTTTTAAGATTTTTTTTTTTTTTTTACCCTTCATTCTATTCTCTGACCATATTGTGCACAGTCAGGAAGGAAGGCCTCATGCCTGCGTTCACTCTGTGACAGAGCTTCTTGGGCTGTTCCAGTACCAGACCCTTCTTCAAACACAGGCCTGGCTCTGATGCATTACGGTGGGCTCTAGCCAGCTCCTTGGGGCTCCAGTAGCTTCTGCAGGTTTGAGGATCAGTGCACTGCATGCATTAAGTAAGTGATCCCTGTGCTTGAATTTTGGAGGCCTGGAGCAGGCAGTAGCTTTGAGGCCATGGCCTCTGGCCATCCTGGTGCTTCTCCCCTGTGCTTCAGGCTTGGAGCTCAAGCACTACTATTATTATTATTATTAGTGTACTTAGTACAGGGTCTCACTATGCAGCTTGGACTCATAGTGATCCTCCTGTTTTAGCCTTCCCAGAGCTGGGATTACAGGTGAGTGCCACCACACCTGGTTTCTGTTGCTGCTCAGTGGGCCTTGGGGTGGGGCTGGTGGGGCAGGAGGTGCTGAATATCAAACCCTGGTCCCTGCCCTTGCCTAAGCTCAAGCGTTATTACACATTCAAGCCCCCTTGAAGGCTGCAGGACCCGGCTCGCGGGCCCCACTCCCAGGCTGTCTCCCTCAGGAGGTCCGGAGTGCAGCCCACGCATCTGCATCGTGCATGCATAGCTCTACAGGTGATGCGGAGGCTGCAGGAGAGCATCACAACAGGGGGCTGACACCAAGGTGCCCTGGGCTTGATGCTGGCTCTCAGGGCTGCTGAGCAGAGGGCATCTGACCTTTATAAAGGTCTCCAATTTCCCAGGCTGTGCTTGGAGCCTGTCTGCTTTATTGGCACCAATTCATAAACTGTTCTGGGGCGAGGAGGCATTTCATCCCCAGGACCATTTAAAAAATAAGAAAGGAGCTTTAGTTGCTTGACTTACCATGTTTGTAGAACTGCATAAGTTAACTGAATGGATTGCATACTTTTTATAGGACACTATTTAGGAAAGTGGGATCTAGAAGCCCTGTGTGTATATTACTGAACCAAGGATTTTCAAGATTTTTTGTGTGTGTATGTTTTGAAACAAGGCCTCATTATGTAGTTCAGGTTGGTCCTGAACTCAGTATATAGGCTCACTGCTGCTTCCTGCTTCAACCTCCTGCTTACTAGGATCATAGGTGTGCACCACCGCACCCAGCAAGGGTTCTCAAGTCTTAATGTGCACAGGACACTTGGGGATTGTGTTCAAATGTAGCCTTTTAGATAGCAGGGCTTGGAAATTTGCATTTTAACAAGCTTCTGGTGGCACTGGTCCAGACCACATTGCATAGCAAAAATTCTGGGACACTATTCTCTTGATTTAAAGTCCTTGGACCTGCTCAGACCTGCCTGTTATTTCCTCTACAAACCTTGGTTTCAGAGTTATGTTCTCTGTGGTCGCCGTCCCATAGCCCTCTGCACCCACCACTTCCTAAAGCTACAGGGGGACTCGCAGGCCTCTCGGGTCCCACTCCCGCAGGCCGAACTGTGGTGATGGGCAAATCATTTCACGTTATTTAATTCCTCTAGAATAATCTGCTCATCTGTAAAATGGGAAAAATAAAACCTGTCCCATCATGAGTCACTGCGAATCTGGATGACCACTTTGGAAATTGTAATTCGTAAATATGGAGGATTATCTGAAAAGACAGCAAAGCTTAGGGCAAAGCTATTGGTTTCAACTTGCCCAAATACTAAATTTAGTGTACCTTTGCTGTAGGTGCAGAGAGACGAATGGGGAGAATGGGGGAAATGGTGAACTATTTTGGTTTAGGTCCTATTTAATCCAAGCATGAATTTATAAAATCCATTGAATTTTGACCAAAGAGAGCAGCTGGGAGTGAATACCCCTCCCTCACTCACTCAATTGCTGCTTAATTCACTGACTGTTCAATAATAGCACGGGCACTAGCCAGATAGCAGCCTGCAGCAGCACCGCCTACTCCGTAGGCAGAGGATTTAGAAAACAAATGAGTTGTTTGGAACTTAAGAATCATTTTCATAATGAAATCAGGGTGGGAAATACTGCTCTAGGTCCCAAGCCAGCCCCCAAACCTGTGCACCTCTTCACAGAGCTTAATCCACGTGAACGCATGTCGTACTGGTGCATACGGAGCAGTGCGGTCAGCGAGGCAGGTGTGAAATCCTCAGCTAGCCCCTGTGAGGACTGTGCTTGCCTTCTGAGACAGGGAAATCGAGGCTGAGAGAGGGGGAGGAGCGAAGATCTAAGAGTGGTCAAGTAGCAGGCCCAGGGTTCCCCTCGGATCTGCCGATTGTAAGGCTGATGAGGCAGTTTTGAAGAGTTCTAAGTATGTCACCTTAGACACACCTATCCCGCACCCACAAGATCAGTGGAGCCCAGTTACCTACCCGCTATTAGTCAGGAGTTTGCAACTACCTCAATAATATTTATTTATTTATCTGATACAGGGTCTCACTACACAGCTTGGACTCGTAGTAATCCTCCTGTCTCAGCCTCCCCAGCACTGGGATTACAAGCGTGTACTACCATGCCTGGTTCCAGGGCCAGCACAGGGTGCTTGCAGTTCTGGGACCAGCACGGCATGTCACACCAGGGATCAAACTCCGGTCCTTGTGCTTACCAGGCAGGCACTTAGACCACTGAGCTATATCCCCAGCCCCATCTCAATAGAGTTTAGAGGAAGCCTGGTACCTGTGGGTTCCTGGTTTCCATCAGCTCCAAAAAGCCCGATTCATCTTTAGTTGGAAGCAAAGTTCTTGCCTATAACTTAAGAATACAAATGGGCATCTCGCTTTGGGCTCATCCTGGCTACTGAGCTTATATAAAACATAGGATTATTATTTCTTTCTCTAAAGCTGGAAGTTGGATGGAGCAGGGTTGCTGCGGTAGTCTCACAGACTCCATAGGGGCCTAGGTTCCCTCTACCTTTCTCTTGACCCCTCTTTATATCTGATTTCCATCCTTAAGTTCGTTTTATGGTTACAATACGGTCACTGTAACACTAGCCATTGAATCAGCATTCCAGGTATATAAAAAGGAAGCAGGTGGGACAGGAAAGGCACTTCTCACATGATTCGATACTTTTAAAGCTGGATACATTTCTGCAGCCAACATACTCTATGTTGTGTTTCTGAAGGAAAAGGCAGCCTGGTATTGTCATCTCTCTCTTGCTCAGACTGGGGCACTCATAGAAATAAAGTCAGGGACCAGGGTGAAATGATCAGAAGTCCACTTTATGGGCCTGCGGAGACTAATTGCTCAGCTGCCGTCGCCCCTGTGAATGTCTACTTAAGATTCGTGCACCCAAGTGAAAGAGCCTGAACTGACGTTTAGACCCCTGCCCGTCAGATGCGGAGTCCCCGTGGTTGTCTGTGTTCTTTGCTCCCCAGGAATGTACCTCTCTTCTCTGTAGGACGGGAGCTCTGATTTTTAGCAGGGGCCTTTGCCCCCTGCGGCAAGAGCTGCAGACTCTCAGGCCCCTTTGTAGCTCGCTGGGTCCAGATGGCCTACGGTCGGTCGGCTCGCAGGCGGAAGCACCGCGATCTCGCGGCAGCGCAGACAGAGCTGGGAGCGTGCGTCCTCCTGCCCTCCCCCACCTTTCAGCCAAAGGCCTGGGTTGTGGCTGCTGGTGCTTCAGGGGCGCCCTGAGTCACAAGGAGAAGGTCCCTCGAGAGCCTGCATTTTTAAACAGGGAGCAGAAAGATTGAAATCTATGACTCTAAAACATGGTGGGATTTCCAGACTGTTGCTGGGCTATTGGTTCTGGAATTCTTTTACGTGAAAGAAAAAAAATAATTATCCTCCATGTTGTTTAAACTACCATCCCTTAGAGAGCTCCCACCCTGTATTCAGCTGGAACCAGCTCTAATGGGCAGAGTTGGGCCAGGCAATTCCTCTCCCCATGGGAGGGGGCGGGGTTTGTCCTGGTCTCTGCATCCTTATGCAAACACTCTTCAGTGTCCTCCCCCATGGTGTTTCAGGCATGAAGAGTCTCACTCACCTCACGCTGGGACCCACACAACATATGCAAAGTGCTCAGCACGGGGAGCATACTCACCAGAGTGTGGCTATTCTTATAATGCTGTCTGGCACAGCTCCTAGTATGCAGGGCTTAAGCCAACTCACCCATCTTGCCTTCCTTATGCGCAAAGGTAGCCAGCCCCTTCCGCCCTGGCCCAATCTGAGATGAGCCCCTAGGATTGACTCATCCCCTAAAAACCACTTTCATTCTTGCTTCTCTTATGGGGCTAGCCTGGACCAGCTCCCGTGTGTTGTGGGGCCACTGTCACCAGCCAGGAGTGCTGCCTGCCTACCCATGCTGTGAGGGTCCCCCAGGAAGAAATGGAGCCCCGTCTCCACAGGAGGGACTAATGACATCGAATGATTTGCTTTAGGCCTGGGAAGATCCAGTTACATGCCACCAGCTCCAGCCATGTTTCTACAGTCCACTCTGACTCATCCCAAATATCCCACAGGTGTCCTAGTTCCCTCTCCTGGACCCTGGGACACCAGGTCCTGGGGAGGCCCCACCCTCCCAGTCCTGGGGAGGCCCTACCCTCCCTACCTCTGGCAATGGTTGGGCTGAAGTGTCTCCTTCTTCGACTCACAGGTGCTAGAATGAATGATTTTTGCTTTTTTCACTTTTATGTGTAAGTAGGAAATCACTTCTCAACCAACTGTAGGAATTCCAATTTGTTAAATGAACTTGAACTAAGGAAAAGGAGAATGAAAATATTCCTAAACAAACGGAGTGAACAGGCCAAGTCCAGAGATGGCTTCCTTCCATGACTGTGCTCAAGGAGGGAAGCAAGCTTCGCTAGGAGTCACCACTCCTCCCTGGTCCCCTCGTCCCCAGGAAACCCTCCTCCCTTGACCCCATTTCCCTTTCCCTCCTCCCTGAAGGATTCTGGATGCCTGGGGTCCCAGTGAGTACTTGCCCATCCTGGGTCCCTGCAATCTTCCCTTTCTTCCTCCTGGGAGTCTTCGCTCTGCTGAGACCCTGAGATAGCAGATGGGAGGCTGAGGAGTTGCTAGTGAGGCTCAGGCCAGGGGCCTGCCAAAACACTTGTCCCTGGTCCTTCCTTTATGAGGTGCTCACCTGCAGCATCTGAAGTAGACACACACCCCCGTGCCCTGCAAGCCTGAGCCTCCCTCCTCTGAGGGAACAAGGTTTCCTGGCAGGATCACAGGGGGTCTGGGCCAGGGAACTACTATAGGCTGTTTGGAAAGTCTTAGAAGTTTCTAGCGTGTTCTTCTATGGTACACTTTGGATACAAGGGAGAATTAAATGGTACCTTGGGAGATGGGTCCTTGGGGTGTCTGATGCTGAAATATGGAGGAGCTTGCCCATGGGTGTACCCATTATCTGTGGTGCCTATGGGGCAGGATTTCTTTTCAAGGTGCCCAGCTCTCTGAGTGGCACATAGAATATATTCATCACTGGTGGTCACACATGATTGGACTGTTCAATACAAACCCAGGAACAAATGACAATGTCTCTTTGAAACTGGGCAGGAGAAAAAGTCTTAAGAGTGTCTAATAGGTAAGAGATGTTGCATGAAATCTAATGAAAAGGTAATTTTATCACCAATTTATAATGTACAGCCACTCACTGATGATCCATTTAATTTGTGTGTTAGTTATCTTTGCTGCCTAACAAATGAACCCCAAGCCTAGTGACTTAAATCAACATTATCATATCATGAGTTCTGTGGCTCAGCACTCTGAAAGGGGATTAGAGGGGCCAGGGAGATAGCTCAGTGACATAAGTGCCTTCCTGGCAAGTGCAAGGTCCCAAGTTCAATTCCTGGTACCACAAAAACAAACAATTAAAAAGGGGGTTAGAGCAGAGCTCAGGTCTCAGGGTCTCATCTGTGCAGAAGGCAGGCAGAGAGCCAGGACTGCGGCCTCAGAGGAAGTGGGCTGAGGCTGGGCGCTGTACCTCACTCCTCACCCCCATGGATGTTGCAAACCTCAGCCCTTGTCACCAGGGCCTTTCCCAGCCTGGCCCAGAGTAGGAACCCCAAGAGGCTCTGAGGACCACAGCACAAGCCATGGCCTTTTTTAACCAACTTGGAAATGACATCCTATTGGCACCGCTATTTCCTACTGAGAAGTGAGCTACACTCAAAGGTAGGAGATTAAATATTAAAGTTGTGGAAACCAGGATGCAGGAACCATTGGGCCCACCCACTTTGAGGGTGTTCTCCCATAGTTTCTAGAGCTATTTTTCTCTCCTTCCCTCCCTCCCCTCTCCCTCCCTCCCTCCCTCCCTCCCCCCTCCCTCCTTCTCTCCCATCTTACTTTCCTTTCCTTCCCTCTCCTCCTCCCTCCCTTCCAACCCCCTTTTTTCCTCCCCCATCCATCCCTTCCCCCTCCCCTCCTTCCCTCCCTTCCTCCATCCCTCCTTCCTTCTTGTGTATTAAATCCTTCAGGCATCTGTTTGGCTCACCCATCACCATGATTTCCCTACTATTTTTCCCTTAAAGTTAGGAGTTCCTGAGCCCCAAACTCTCCTGCCAAGGGAATTTTTAGAAATCTAAGTCTTGGGACTAGACAGGGAATTCTCACCTGCATTTCTATGCTTTGGGGTTAAATGTCCTACAGAGTGGATTTTCTAGACAACTGAGGCCTTACCTGATCAGCACCCACATTCTTTCGCAGCATCCGGGAGACCCTATTATCCTGCAGGGCAGCCCCATGGCCAGGGAGCACCCAGGTTACAAAGGAAGCATGTCTCTGGCCCGCTCCTCCACGATAAGGAGAACCACATGGCGTCCGTTTCCTAGAAACGTTTTCACCAGCAAGCTAACTATTATAGGCTTTGCTAAAAATCCTTTCTCTCAGTTGACGAACAATATTTGTGCTAGTTGAAGCAATGGCTGAAATAGCCTTAGGAACAGATTTTCCTCATAAACCAGGTGCAAATAGGGCCTGTAGTCCCAGCTACTTGGGAAGCTGAGGCAGGAAGATCACTTGAGCCCAGCCTGGACAGTTTAGTGAGCCTCTGTGTCCCACTACCAAAAACAAGAGGCATATTTCCTTGTTTGTGAAGGAATTAATTATGGTCTAAGTATGAGTCTCCATTGACTTAAATACTTCATTCTTTCTTCAATTGCTCTCCATATCTGTATCCTGTAAAGGAACAGCCCCTTTCCTAGCTGGGCTCACTCTGTCTTTGCATCCACTCCAGCTATGTAAGTCGATGTTCCTCGTGCTCTCTTACATTTCAGAGCTCTCTCTTTGCACCCCCGAGGCTCTGCCATGACACTGTCTTGGCCCTGCATGCACTTCCTGTGTGATGACAAGGGGGCCCCTTGACTTCTGTGGCTTTGATTTCTTCATCTGTAAAATGGGGCTTAGTATGATCCCTTCTCACAGGGCTGCTGTGGGGATTTGATAGATCATTCACAAGAAACTCATAAGAAACTACCTGGAACCTTTTATAGGCTCCAAGTTAGCATCTCCGGTAGCTGTCATGATCCAGTCATGGGGCCTGTAGACGTCAACGTGGCCGCATGGAGGAGCAGATGCTTGTCACTGGCAGTGTGCTACATGGGAGTCCTGGAGTCCAAATTCTTGTCCCAAGTAACAGTCTAATCACTGCACATCCAAGTGCCCAGGTTGCCCGTGGGAGCGTAGACACTGGGGTGTGCTGTTCTAGGCCTTTCTCTAGAGGCAGAGAGCCACCAGCCTGAAGCGGCCTTTCTCTTAGGATTCGGGCTCCCGATCAGGAGCAGCCCTGTTACCACTGCTGACATCACCAGATGTAGACATCACGAAGGTCTCAGGTGCACTTCCAGGGCTGTGATCCCCTGAACAAAGTGGCCTTGATGCTGGCATGTTCTGAGTGCATATGTTTGCACTTTGTCCTTCTCTACTTCCACCACCACCTGTTGTTTGTGTTTCTATCATTGGGCCTGCTTCTGGAACCTTCTAATCACTTGCCTCCCTGGGTGTAGAATGTATTAGAATTTTGTGTCAAGGTAAAAGCTTAAAGTGTGGGTCTGAGGACTGTGCCACAGGCAAAGCATTTTTCTCTGGAGGCCTGATCAGTTGCTCTGAAAACACCATTTGAATAAGAATTAAAAAAAATTCTGTACAGTAAAAATAGGCATTTTTACCTCTTGGTATACTGTTCTAGAAACTCTTTTTGGTGTTGCTGTGTTTGGTTTGTTTTTGTCTTTTTGTCACAGCGTCTCCTTGTGCACTCAGGCTGGCCTTGGACTCACTTTGCAGCCCAGGCTGGCCCCTGAACTCTCAGCAATCCTCCTGCACAGCCTGCTGGGATTGCGGCTGTGGGCCACCACATTGGCTTGTCCTGGGAATTTAAACTCATGCACGTTTGCCACCACAGTCACGCACCTCCCTCCGTGAGCCCACGCAATGGGGATCTGCTCTCACTGGCGCAGTTGTATCTTTCTGAGACCATTGTGTCAGTGCCGTGACCCAGTATGTAACTTTCTGAGACTGTTTGCTCTCACTCAGCAGAGATTTATCCACCTCACTGGGTGCCCATAGTTCATTCCTTGTTGACACCGAGTTGAATTCCACCCTTTTGCTCATAAGCATTCACCTGTGAAGAACATTTAGGTTTGGGATCTATTGTTTGATCACAAAGTCATTGTTAACATTTGTGTTCAAGAGCATCGGTTTTCTTTTTGATGAAATGTCTAGGGGTGAGATTGTTGAGCACATGGAAAGTGTATTGTTTAATTTTTTGAATTGCTAAACACATTTCTAGTGAGTCCGCATCATGTTGTGTTTCCACTAGTGATATGCAGAGGTTCTGGGCTTTGTTTGTTTTTTATTATAATCATAGTATAAATTGATAGTCCACTGTGGCTTTGATTTGCATTTCCCTCACAGCTAATGTCGTTGGGCATCTTTTCATGTGCTTATTAACAATCCTTATATCTGCTTTGAAAAATATCCATTGAAATCCTTTGTTGTTTGACAAATTAGATAGTTGATTTTCTTATTGTTAAGTTTTGAAAGCTCCTTATATATTTAAGATACAGTATGAGTCCTTTGTTGAATATGGGCTTCATCAATGCCAGAGGCAAATTATTTAAGCACTTGAAGTTTCCCGATACTTTTTACTTAAATTGTTTTTCACTTGATTTTTTTTTTTTTTTTTTCATTTGAGTTGACAAGGTCTCATTGCACAGCTCAGACTGGAGTCAGACTCTTCATGGTGCCTCAGACTTGCACTCCTCTCGCCTTAGCATCAAGGATGCCAGGACTGCAGACTGTGCCCCCATGCCTGGTGCTATGTCTCCCTTCATTAAGTGGGGCAAATGCAGTTTTCTCTCCCTGCCTCACAATGTTGCTGTAAGCCTCAAACACTAAAAGGTGACTGAAGCATTTGAGATTGAGGATCACCTCTGACATTTGGATTACCCGGAAGTAGTGGGATTACAGTTGTATTGGTTCTTGGCTATGTTTTTGGTAGTAGAGGTTGGTGTGTGACTGGACAGTGGCCAGGAGCCCGTTTTTATGATTTGCATACTATTACTCCCGCTCCCTGCAGGGGCTTGATGGATAACAGGGTTCATGGTGAAGGGGAGTCGTGCTGAGAAATGGTCTTTGCTGACAGTTGTGACCTTTTCACTCAGCACACTGTGAGCGAGGCATTTTCTCAAAGGGTGTGGGAAAACTTCTTGGCCAAAAGGGTGGATTGGTGTCCGCACAGGCAGCTGCAGTGTCAGGAGCTCCCCCACACATGCTGCACGAAGCTTCAGCAGGCAGAATCAGCTGTTGCTCCTGGGCAGGGCTCAGGTGACCCAGAAGTGCTGGAGCCTGGTGCTGCTGAATGGTTTGGATTGGTCATGTGACCCGATTCAACCAATGACACTCAAGAAATAGTTTGCCAAAGGACTCTGGGAGAAGGGTCTTGCTTTCCGGAAGAGATGAGAGAAGAAGGTTCATCTCCCCATGTCTGTCCTTCTTGTCTCTCTGTCCCCCTCTCTCCCTTTGCTGGAATGCCAGTAGCTGCCACCATGGGGGCTCCAGTCTTGGAACCAGAGACCCAGAGAGATCTGAGCCCATGGTTAGTTCCTTGAGCTCCCATCTGAAAGCCTTGGGGTGCTGCTGCTGATCTTTCCTGCCCCATTCAGTGTGAGGTGGGTCCTCTGCTGTTTGCACCCCACACAGCTCTCACGGGTTACCCTCATCAAAGCTGAGCAGAGCAGGCTGAGAATCGAGGGGGTCAAAGGAACAGGAAGAGGGCTGTTTAATGTCCTGATAGCAACCAGTTTTATAGATCAATTTTTAACTTGTTTCTCTATTAGCCTGGGAGTGCCGAACATCCCCTAATCATTATTAGCTTGTGCTCAGTGGAGGGGAGCACCCGAAACACAGCATCAAGTCCAAGGAAAGCAGTTTTATTCTATTGTCAAGTGCACAGTAATGGAAGCAGCCCTGGTGGAAGACCTGCTGGGCAGCTTTAGGGGAGATGCGATTAACATATTGTTGCTATGCCAACGCTAGTAATTTCTTAGGGGATTTTTTTTTCCTTCCTATAGGCATTGTGGCTGAGTCAATAGTGTAAAGGGGGTAAGAGTGGTAGAGGAGGAGGAAGTTAGCCTATTTTAGGGAACAAACTGTTTTCAAGAACAGGAGCGGTGGCCACTGGCAGAACAACACCAGGATGATTATGCATTCGTTAGAGCAGGCTTTGCAACACCAACCCTAGCGCTCTGCAAAGCGGCAAATACAAGGAATCCTGACAAGCAAGAGGTGTCCCGTGGCGCGTGGTCCAGAGCTCCACAGAGTGGTGGTGCGCTCGCACCTCACAGGCACCTCCAAAGCCAGGAGCACGAGCTGCCTTGGAAGAAACTGGTGTGTGGCTTGTGCGCTCCCAGAGGAGTTCTCATTCTAGGGAGTCTGACTGGGCTTCTTCAATAACCATGGGTTACCAAGGCAGTGTGCGCGTGCGCGTGCGCATGCGTGCGCATGCGTGCATGTATCCACATAACAGACTGAGACAGACCAGGACAGACAGAAAGAAAAGGGAGTGGGGGAGGGGCAGAAAGGGTGACAGAAGTGCCCCAGCTGGCGAGAGAGCCCCTTGCCTCTCGTGTGTGGGTCTTTCTCATAAGTCTTCAGCCCTGAAAGAAGACTTAGTCCTTGTCCTTGACCCACTCTGGATTTCCTTGGTGGCTCTTCAGATCATTCCCTGAAACACTGAGGGCAAAACCAGATCAGGCTACTGTGCTCCTTAGCAGAGAAATGCTGGCTCGTGGGGAGACAAGCAGTCATCTAACCCTGGTGTGTATCTAAGAGGCAGGGAGGGGGCAGGCCCCCTGCAGTAGACAGCAATGGTGGGCCGGGCCAGGAGCTCTTTCCCAGAGCTGCCCGAGACCCAGGCTTCCCTTTTCTTCTTCCACTCAGCGCAGCTTGAGCTACTGCTCCATGCTGTACACACTGGCATGGATGAGAAGATGAATGAAACCCAGGGACTGTCCTCAAGAGGCCCAAGATTTAATGAGGACAAGGACACACACACACACACACACACACACACACACACACACACGCCTAATAAATATTGAGATCTGCGAGGACACAGGAGCACAGAGGAGGGGCATTCTGGCTGGCCTCTGAAGGTGGACACGCCAGGCCCAGCAAGGGAGAGCCTGCAGTGTGGGCAACACCTTGCATGCGAGCTGAGTGACGAGAGCTGACACCGGCCTAGCAGTGTGGCTCAGACCTTGAGGTGGATTAGCCAGGTTTGGACACCACAGACCCTGGGCCCTTTACCCTGTCTCAGGCTGCCGTGTGGTGTGCCACAAAGCCTGCGCCATCTCGTTTGCAATGTGATGATGCGGACGGGAGCTCACGGTGGTGCCTGGCAGGTGCAGCCTCCTTCCCTGGTTTTTCCTGGGCTCCGCTCCACAGAGCACTTGGCTGCCGCTTTCATCCCTTTTAAAGCCCCCACCCCAGTTCTTCCTCAGGGCGCTTTGGTCCTGCTGCATAAGCAAAGTCTCGGTCACAGGAAGCACATATTAATTTTTTAAAAGTGCCGATCAGCAGGACACTCTGCAGAGCGAGAACTATAGATGTAAATCCACAGTCTCGGAGAACAAGGCCTGCAGCATTGCCTCTACCAAGGGCAGACCCTTTGCAGCTGGATTTTGATCTTTCGCACTGTTCTCAGCTAGCAGAATTGGTCCTCTGCGGATTCCAGGTCTTGGACAGCAGAGGATCAGGATGGGAAGTTCTGAATTATCATCCAGAATTATTGGCAGAAAGGAAGCATGCGGCGGAAGGCGCCGGGGACACCTCAGTGTGTTCTCAGCAGTAAGCTTGGCAGCTGTGAATGTGCTTAACTGGAGCAAAACTGGGAAAGGCTCTGAGTTCATAACTATGCAAATTAGAACATTTAGTCTAATGTTATACCGAGGGCCAGTTGGATTATTTGAGAGGATGACTAGGTAGAATTTTTTTTTGCATTCTCACCTAGAAATGTAGGGATTATTGACAGATATGAGCCTCTTGCTTCTCCAGCTTCTCCAGCTGGTCACAGGGATCGGGACAAATGCGTGTAAAGCTTAGCTTCACTGCTGGTCCTCTGTTCTGGGTCACGTGGGGACTGTCCCTGCACACTGTAGCTCCCTGGGGTCTGGACAGAGGACAGGGAGGCTGGAGGCAGGCAGGAAAGAGAAGCCAGATCCTCTGTCTCCTGTGGAGTCCCCAGCGCTGGCTTGGTCCCCTCTAGCTGTGTTTGGAGTCACCACCACCCCCGCTTACTCTGGGAGGACCTGGTCCCCGGGTGTCACTAGCATCCTCTCTCCTTCTTTGCCCCCTCCAGCCCAAGGACGCTAGCAACTCCCCACTGTGGCTAAAGTCTGGGTCACTTCATTCTTCCCTGTTTGACTTCTCAGCCATAGGACCCCTGCCTTTCCCTAAATGTCCTTTGTATAAATTACTGAAATGACCCCGGTCTTGCTGCTCAGTGTCTGGTGAAACGTGTCATCGTTTCTGTCTACCTGCATGAACAGAAAAGAATGAACAACCAGAACTGTGAATAAGCCAAATAATCCCAGAAAAAATAGACACAGTAGCAAGGACAAGAAGGGTCACAGGCCTGGCAAGGAGGGGTTGCACGTGAGATACAGCAGGACGTGCATAGAGCTCCATGGCCCAGGGCCCAGTGGGCACAGTAAGCAGGAACAGGTTTGAGCAGGACAGTCCGAGTGATGGACTGGTCACAGATCCTGGGGGGAGGACAGACTGCAGATTCTATCCATCCTCTGGTAGGAGACAACAGTTTTGCATGGTTTGATATTAATGATAATAAAATCCTAATAAAGAATATAGATGTTTTGGGCCAAGGATGTAGCTCAGTGGCACAGCGCCTGCTTGGCAAATATGAGGCCCTCAGTTTGATTCCCAATACCAATAAAACAAAAACTATATAGAAGTTTTCAATGACATTATGGAGTTGGGTCAAGACGTCCTTGTGGTGGGGATGAGGGGGTGTTTCAGTGGCCCGTCTCGTCTCCAGGCACACGCCGTTCTCTGGTCCATGGGTGGACAGCGCCCAGCCTCAACCCTGCAATTCGTGGACACTGATTCGGACTGCTATCGTCACTGTCACCTGCATTTCCAGACAGATCAGGGCCCCAGCCACCATGGTGGTGGCTGGCTCGCCATCTGGCCCTAAGGACTCCTTACTTGCCCGCTTCAGGAGCCCACTCACAATCAGGAGTCTTGGACTCACTCCCCAGAGGAATGACTTCTACTGGTATCCTTGTCCCAGGGCCTGCTTTTGGAGAACTGGAAGATACCATTTAAAATAGATCAATCAACTCGGTTAGGAATGATTTTTTGGTGTTGCAAAGATAACAGAGGGTGTCCTGGTGTAACCCGACCCAGTGCTTTCTAATGTTGACTTCCTACACACTTGCCTACGCGTGTGTTCAGTCCGCTGAGCTATCTCTGAGCTTAAGGGCCGGTGAGATAGCTCAGCAGACTACACACCCGCGTAGGCAAGTGCAGGAACCGGGGGTCGACGCCTGGCACCATGCGCTGCGTGAGCTTGGGGCACAGAGTTCTGGTGTGCTGGAGTACGCCTGTCGTCCCAGCGCTGTGCTGCGGAGGCTGAAAGCAGGAGGATCACCGTGCGTCTGAGCTGCACACGGAGACCCTGTACCAAGTACATTAAAACAAAACAAAAGGCTGCTAGGAAATCAGCTCTGGTGTGTTCCCACTGGCCTGCTCCGGACCGTGTCTGGATTTCATCGAGGTTTCCCATTCCAGGATCCTCGCAGGGGGCCTCCTTGCCCTTCATCAGCATGCGCGTCTCCCTGATCTCCTCGGGTCTGCGAGGGCTGCTCGGCCTTCTCTGTTTTGCAGGACTGTGACAGCCTTGCGCTGTCCCTCTGTTGGAGTCTGGCTGATGAGCTCTCTTACGATGAGACTGGAGCGATGGGCTAGGGAGGAAGGCTCTCTCCCAGCAAAGGGCCCTTTCCATTGCATTAGAGCTGGGGAAAGAGTGAATGCTGAAATTTTTAAAAAACCCATGAAAAAGGCAGCTGGTTTCAGTCCCAAAGCCATCACAAGCAAACCTTTACTACATTTAGAAAAGAGCAGGGGGTGAGGAGGAAGGAAGGGAAGTGAGGGGAAGACATAATGCGGGCGGGGCCCGAAGGACTCCACTCACTGTGAACTGCACATGCGCAATGCATGCTAGGAGAAGCAACATTGACAGGTGTGCGATACCTGGGGAGAGGAGCCAGGGAGAAACAAGCTGTGATATGTGTATGCCCAAGATAATTGTAGGCTGGGCCGGCCAAATAGCTCAGAGGATTAAAGAGCCTGCAAGCAGGCTCAGGGGCCAGTGGTTCAATCCTCGGGCCTGCCATGCTGGCCCCACCACCTGGTTGCCCTGAGACGGCAGTTGAGACTGGGCCTGCAGTCCCAGCTCTTGGGAGGCTGTAATCAGGCGGATCACTATGAGTCCGATCTAGTAGTGAGGCCCTGAACACTCTGTAGGCTCTTCCCTAAAATACAGAAAAAGAAAAGATGATTGTAGGTTGAATAAATTGCAAGCATGTACTAAAAAATTTTTTTAAGAAAGGAAAGGAGCCCCTTGTACTAGTTTCTGCGCCTCCACCAAAAATCGATTGGTCAGGAGCTCAATTCTATGTCCTTTGTGTGAGATGTGTCCTCAGCCTTTCTAATCTAGCAAGACCAGCTATCTCCCCTCGCCCACTGGAAGCAATGAAATATTACTGAAGCCCAAGGACCATATAAAATAATATAGCAAATCATATATAAATGCAGCAATAATCCAGCGAAGGTCATCTATCAAGCACAGAATCACGGATCACGGCCGCGGTGCGGCTGTGAGGGAGTGAGCAGAGGTGCATTTAGTAATAAATCCTGGGACCCTTGTGTTTCCAACTTTTTGCCCGCTGTTGGAGGCACAGGAAGTGCTCAGAAGAATCAAATTGCACTTTTAATGTGCTGCACTTAAATAATTTAAGAATATTAATTTATCAATTTATAAGTGAGAAAAATTGGAATTTATGGTGCTGTTCATTAGATGCAAGTGTAATGAACTGAACATCAAGAAAAGCCCACACTGTTGCAGCGGCTGTTTCTCACCATGGAAAAGCCCCTTGGGGGTTGGATCGCTCTTGGGTTATGGCAGAGCTAGCGGCTCCCCGCCTGCCACCAAGGCTCACCCGGATCCGCAGCGGGGGCACTCAGGTGTCAACTTTTGTATCCTTCCTGGATGCTTTAACACCTTCTGATCATTCACCTCATTTACCCAAGCAAGAATCTGGAGGTATGATGTGCATGTAGCCAATGAAGAAACTAAACGCATAATTTATTTGATTATTTATTTATTTATTCGCTACGCAGCTTAAACTCAGAGTGATCCTCCTGTCTCAGCCTCCTCAGCATTGGGATTACAGGCATATGCCACCATACCCGGTTTCGAGGACCAGCATGGCATGAGATACTGGGGGTCAAACCCAGATCCTTGCCCTTGCCAGGCAGGCGCTTAGACTGCGGAGCTGTCTCCCCAGCTAAATGCGTAATTTAAATACAGCTACAGCCCTGTGGTTGAGAGTGTGGACCGCCAACCAGGTCGGCAAGGAGAAGGGGCTCTGAGACCCAGTGCAGCCACTGCAGCCACTGCACAGGTGAGAACTCCACGTAGGGAGGGGCAGGGGTGCACGATGTCTGAATCAGGGCCTCTGCCTCCTGATTCTTGTCCTTTGCCCTTGCACTTACCTGCTCCCTTCCAAGGGGCCATTTGCAAAAGCCTGGGTGGTATTTGGTAGTGGGCCACCGGCTCAACCACCTGCCAGGCTGGAGACCTTTGTGTTCTTCATTTCTTCCTTCCGAGAGATGCGTATGACTGCAGGACCCCGGCAAGTGCTGAGGAGGAAGGGAGTGAACACATTCTGCAGGAGCTCCGGGCAGGCTCTTCATCTCTCAGCTCTCGCTGTGAGCCCAGGGATGTGTTAGCTATTTCGCAGTCAGTCTTTATGGTCCCTCTGTGATCCGCAGACAGATCAGAGGTGAGCACTGGGTGCTGAGGGACGCAGGCCACGGCCACATGGAGCTTACGATCCACACCCGCTGCCTCCCGTAGCCCTTCCGCACTGTGCTCCTCTGCCCTGCCACATGGTTTCTGCCTCTGGACTCCTCTCATAAAAAAAAAACAAGCCCAAGTACCCCTCCCCCAGGTAGTTCCCGCAAGACACAGCCGTGTACCTGTGGTCACCCCGCTGGTAAATGAAGTGGGACCCGCACAACAGACTCCTCTGTGAGCCCAGACTCCCTCTACAGGGACAACGGACCCCGCCCCCCAACAGCAGGCTTCGTCCAGCCGCACCGTCCCACATTCTCCTTAGTGTTGGCCAAGCTCTGTCCTGCTTGGCCCACGCCGGCTGCCTGTGCTGACCCCTCGCGCTTTCTCTAGGAGCCACTTGAGCCTCTAGCTTACGGCTTTCCCTACTCCCAGCTCTGCCCTCTTTGACCTCATGAATCCTCTTCAGTCCTTCTCCTCAAGAACGTGGCCAAGGCTCCGAGATGCAGGCGTGTGGAGCGAGTGTACTCTCCTAATCCCTGCAGAGTCTGAGCTGGGTCAGGCAGGGACGTGTCCCTCTCCAGAGGTCTGCACCGCCCCCGCCCTTTCTGCCCTGCTGAGGATTCCTGTGCTATTTCCAGTCTGTGAGCTGGGGTGAGGGCAGCGCGCTCTACACCTGTGCCTTCCTGGCAGGAGGCCGTATCTCACATGTGGCTGTTTAAATTAAGCAAAGTAGATTAGAATGACACTGAGTTCTGCAGCCACCCGAGCCCCACTTCACCTGGGCCAGGTGGCTCCCAGAGGGGACAGTGTGGGTGGGAGTGGTCCTATGACCATTGTCCTTTTGGATACTGCCAGGGGTTCCCACGAGAAACAATGGAAAGACTTGTCCAGGCACCGAATGCTGAAGTCCTTGCCCCAACCACTGGGGCAGAGTGGGAAAGACTTTTGTTTCTAGCAATTTCCTAGCTGCTGCTACAGCATCGGGCTGTGGACCACACTCTGAGAAGTGCCGCTCTCCACACCCCAATGGGAAAGCCCGTGGAGAGGGCTCCCTGCACCAGGAGTGGATGGTGGTGGTGTCTGATGGACACAACTCCTCAGCTGGGCTTGAAGAGGGGGCTCGGGAGCAGCTTCATAGGGCAGACAGTAGCAGGATTCTTGGATTAGCAAAAAGTCCCCCTTGCCCCTATCCAGTGTACCAACTCCAAAGAGCAAAGCCTCCAGCCAAACAATCCCCGGATCCCTTGGACTTTGCTTTCACTCTTCATAGTTCCTGGGAAGAAGCAGCTTCAGCACTGACCCTAATGACTTTCCTTCAGAGTCCAGAGTGCTAACCACTACACTATGGAACCTCCTGACTTTCCTTCAAAGACAGTGAGGAGCACACTGCAATGTCATAGCTTAGATGGCTTTCTGCTGCTGTCACAAAATGTGGGAGGCTTGATACTTTATAGAGGAGAAAGATTTAGTTGGCTCACCTTTCTGCAAAGTCAGCAGCATTGCGCCAGCATCTGCTCAGCTTCTGCAGCAGTGGTGGGAGGTGCACAAGAGGTCCCAGAGGAGATGCAACCAGAGGGTGGAGAGGGCCTGCCTTGGCCTTTTCATAGCATCCTGCTCTCACAGGAAGTCATCCAGTCCTGCCGCAATGACCCACTTCCTGAGACCAGCTTCTGTCCCTTGCAGTGACAACCAGAGCCCAATCACCTTGTGCCAGACTCCAGCTCCTAAAGGCCCATAGCTTCTCAGCATTGCCACACTGGGGCAAACCTTTGCAGACACCTTGAATGACATCCAATCATCGCTGTCACCTAGGATGTCAGCTCTTCAGCGGGGCATGGAGATGCGTGCGTGTAATTCCAGCACTCAGGGAGGCTGAGGCTAGAGGTTTGGAAGTTCAAGACCATATTGAGCAACCTCACTACTTAGTAAGACTGTCTTAAAAATAAATAAAATAAAAAGGCAGAGGATAATAGCTCAGTGCAAAAGCCCTGGGTTCGATCCCCAGTGTAGCAAAAATGATCCAGCATCCAATTTTCTTTCCGCCTGGAACTTGGTGGTGCCTTGTGCCTTTTCTTTTGGAGAGGCTGGATGGAGCACAGTAAAGTGGATTGATTTGGTTATAAAATTTGGGATTAAGTTGCTGTGTGACCCTGGGCATTACTCCTCTGAGTTCAATGTCTATTAAAGGTAGCAGTAATTATATTATTTACTATATAAAGCCTTTTTACTCTAATGATATCCCTGTGGGTTTCATTTGTAAATCAGAGTACTGTCCAGACCTCGGGTCCAGAGTTTGGAGTGAAGCTCTTATGGCACAGGTTGTGGTTGGTCACAGTTACTTGTCTACACTGCGGGTGCCTCTCTTTACAGCCTGGTGATCCCGGAGATGGGGCTCTGTCTTATGCATCTACCCATCTGTGGGGTCCCTTATGCTTGATTATAGGTCCAGAAAACAGTTATGAAAACAATGATGTCATGCTATGAAGCACACAGCCTGTTGTTTTAATGCTTGATTCATTCACGTAGCCCTGACTGCGTCCCCATAAGGGATAGTGCTGCTACGAAAGTGAACAGGTGGCAGTAAGCACAGGTGGCCGTAAGCACAGGTGACTGTCCTGAGCAGCAGCTCCCCAGCTTTAAGGGGCAGAGGGATCATCCGCAAAGCTGGATCGCGTTGCAGGTTCCATCCTGATTCAACAGGCCTGGGGCAGAGCGTGGGTCCCACACTTCCCACAAGGGCCCAGCCACTGTGGTCAGCAAAGTGCTCTCTGTAGCCGAGAGCTACATCACATACTGCGTCATCTCACAGGAGCGATCCAGGCGCCGGAGGGGTGGCGGTGGGCACGCAGGGAAAGGAACTTCGCCTTTTACATTGGTCATGAAATTATAGGCCCTCGGTATTCTTCGAAGGGACAACACAAAGGAAGATTGTAAAGTCTCAGTGCAACTGTCGGCCCTTGGAGTCCCCTGCAAAGGGTGGGGCGAGTTCTGCCCCCCATCGGGAGAGTGTCACACTGGGGCTGAATGGCCACACTTCTCAGGAGCCAGGCAGCAGCTGCCCCCTCATCTGCCGTCCCCCAGGGAGGCCCAGTAGGCTTGTGACACCTTCTGCAGGTGGCTGCAGGAGCAGGTGGAAGTGAAGCCAGCTCCCTGGAGGGTGCTGGGTGCTCAAGCACCCTGGAAGGAGGGAATGGATGAAATGTGGCCTTAGGTTCAGGCAGCACTGGGTTCCAATCCCTGTTTGCTGCTCACAAGCTGATCTACCCTAGGCCTGATACTGCTGTATCTGTTTTCTCAAGGCAGCCTGGAGATAGTAAAATAGCCCCAGCTTGACCAGGAGACCGAAGCCCCTGAAGAATTTAAACAGCTTGGCTCTGAGGCACAGAATTGGTTTCATAGGTGATAGCAGAGCGGCAGAGCTAGTGAGGTAAAGGTGAGCCAACCCAGAGATTAGCAGAAAGATAGCCAAAAACCAGAGGCCCCAGGGAGGAGGAGGGGTCAGTATGGCGAGAGAGGGTATGTCCGCACTATGGGGTCTGGGGCCGGAGGGTAGCAACTCAGGCCCCGCCTGGGCAGCTTAAACCTGAAAATGAAAACCAGGGAAGGGCTGGGGATGCAGCTAAGTGGGAAGGCCCTGAGTCAAACCTTAATGCCACAGACTACCTGGCAGGGCTGGAACTGGTGATAGCTGGCCCAGGGCCCTGACGACTTTGGTTAGGGTGTTGCCTGAGGCAGAGATGGGACCTGGCCTCTCCCTTTCCCCCTTCTTCCACTCTCCCACCACTGCCTCCTCTGGCTGCACCAAGCAGGAAGCTGGGAGATGCCGGCAGGCTTTGGCCCCCCAGAGAAGGATGGGGGCGATGGGGTGAGGGTTGGGAGACTGACCCTGCTCCGCCAGTGGGCGGATGCTGTGGTAAGGTATGTGGGAGATGCCTTGGCTGTGCTGCTGGCCTCAGTCGTCAGCTGACCCCAGGAGACATCCCAGCTCCCTGGAAACTGTGGGCCAGGCTGACCCCGGCAGCCTGTAAGTCTTTGTCCTCTGTGTGTGGGGTGAGGGGCCCTAGGCCCTGTAATCTAAGAGCTTTTCCATGGGCCATGGAGGCGAAGGTTTCTCAGACCAGTGGATGGCCAGGGGCCAGGGCAAGTACAGAGTTGGAATGCAAGGACATTGGCAAAGCGCGAAGAGCCTAATGGGAAGTCTCTCTTCACTGTCCTTCCCTTCCTCTTTTTATTTCCCTTCCTTTCTTAAAAATGAGGTCTTCATCAAGAACCTGCCTACTCAGGACTGCAGACAGTGTCCAGCCTGGTGAGTGAAAACACCTGGTAAACCAACATTTCAGTAAGGGGTATCTTGGTAATAATAAAGAGAAACCCATTTTAAAACTCAAGCTAAACCATGTTTTGTTTCTAAAGAAATAGAATCTGCTCGGACCCAAGTCCAGGAAGAGCAACCCGGCTCAAGAGGCTGTGCCATCTTCCCTCCCCACCTGAGCAACAGCTTTACTGGCTCTACCAGCCTTGCTCTTATTCCTAACTCTGGGTTACTTTTCGCTTTCTAAGGTGTCTGGAGACCCAGATCTTGAGCCCTTGAGGCTACGCACAGCCAGCACTTCTTCACCAGGGGCCACGTTCCCCTGGGTCAAATTATCACTAGAACCTAACTGGACCAGCTCACTCCAGACTCCCCCACCTCCATCATGGTGGCCTGAACAGGTTGGGGAAGGGGGAGGGGGAGGACCCTGTGGGCTGCCCTTCTGAGGAACAGGTTCTGACAGGGCAGGCGATGAAACATATTTCCTGCCAGAAATAATTACAGATCTGGCCTAAGGGGAAAATTGGATGTGGAAAAGCATTTAAAAGGATAATAGTGACCATTTATCAAGCCTTTCTGTGTCAGACACTGTGTAAGCGATTTTTATATGGTATACCTCTTTTAATCCTCACAGTAACCCTCAGAAGTCAGTATTATGATAATTATCCTCATTTTACGGGTAAAGAAACTGAGGTGCAGAAGGCTGAATAAGTTGCCTGAGGCCTGACCAGTGGGGGTGGTAGCGGCAGACACAGTCCATGTCCCTGGACTGGTCACATACCACAGAGAGCGGCGGCCCATGGAGGCCATGTTTTTCCTGGGACTTCCAAAAGTGCTCTCCACACCGAGAATTTAGGCCAACTCTCCTGTGTTCACAGGGTGAGCCAGTTGTCTTTGGTTGGAGCTCCTCCCTCCCCTCTTTTTGTTAAAGCACCGCAGGTTCATAGACTCAGGGCTGGTGCCCCCTTGTATGTCTCCACCACCAGCGTCCTATGCCTAAATCCTCTTCCAAGATGATCTTGGTAGTGTGTTTCTCCATCACTCAAGTCCCAGTCCTGATCTCTGTGAGTGTCAAGTCAATAACATAGATTCTTCCAATGAACCAATATTATGTATAATAATATGTATTATTCTTAGAACATGTTTGTGTCTGGGAGTTTACTTTTCAGGAACTGTTGATTGAGTTATTTTTTTTTAATACTTATTTTTTTTATTTTGTACAGGGTAGGCAGGGTCTCACTACACAGATCAGATTCTCACGATCCTCCTGTTTTCAGCCTCTCAAGTTCTGGGATTGCAGGCACAGGCCTGTAATCCCTCCTGTGTGTCCCTTATGAGGATCCAATTGCTGTCTCAGCGTGCCCTGGGGGGTGAGACCAGCACTGTAGGCCAGGGATTGAACCCCAGTCCCTGAGTCTGCCTAAGCAGATGGTTTAATCCACTGAACTATCTGGCCAGCCCTCAATTTTCATTTTTTTAAAGATTGGAAGCAACACTTCTTTCATTAAGTTCTTAAAATTTTTAAACCAACTCTATTTGAGAATAGATTCAGAATTACAGGATTGATTTTACTATGATATAGAGGATCTCTATAGATCTCACTCTTATTTGCTCTGAGTGCTAACATCTTGTATTTTTAAGGACATTTGTCACAAGGAATAAACTAATATCGACTTATTATTATTATGTCTGTATTTTATTAAGATGTCCTTAGTTCTCTGGAACCTTCTGTTCCACAGTCTCTTATTAATAGATTACATTCAGTGGTCACATCTCCATGGCTGGGGTAGTTGGGCCTTTCTTGTTTCTGAAGACCTCAATAATCTGGAGGACACTGCTCAGCTGCTTTGTAGACTGCTTCTCTGATGGGATTTGCCTGATGCTTTTCTCTGAATCACCTGGCATTACGGGAATGGAGAGAAGAACCAGAGAAACAGAACATTGGAACATCATGTGAAAGTCTTTCTTCTTCACTCAGGGCCTGACCTGCGACTGCCACCTCTGCGCCTGTGGCCGGGCGGTCCTCTCCTCTTGTGGCCTTCACTTCCTTCCTGTGTGTCCCTTATGAGGATCCTTGCACTGGCCTTGGGGCTCATCATGGTAACCCAGAAATGATTACTCAAGATCTTTAGCATTCCATGAAGATACTTTTGTCAAATAAAGCAATGTTCACAGATTCCAGGAGACTTGGTTGTGGACACTGAGGGACTTAACCATGTTCTCACTTGTAGATCTTATTATTGGGGTATCTTAAAGTTCATCACTAAGCCTAATTTCAGTTAGATTTTTCTCTTAGCATTTTCTTATAAAGGTTTTATCCAAAAATTTTTTTAAAAAGTTTTATCCTTTTTCATCTTAGATTTAGACTTATGATCCATTCTGAGTAAATTTTCATGTTGGGTATAAAGTCTGTATCTAGGTTCATTTTTTATGTGGATAACCATTTATTTTAGCACCTTTTGTTGAAAAGACAATTCTTTCTCCATGGAATTGCTTTTGTACTATTGTTAAAAATCAATTGAACACATTTTGTCTGCTCTTTGGACTCTCTCATTCCGTTTAACTATATTTCTGTTCTATCAATTACCACTTCATGCACACCAGTACTTTTTCTGTCTTTCTCTTCTGTCTCCTGTGATATTGCTGTCTGTTAATCCTCTCATTCAAATGCAGTAGTTATACAACCCATTGTGCTCCTGATGTTGCTTTAGACAATTATCTTTTAGATTAATTAAGAAAAGATCTATATATTTATTTTGTCTTTTTGAGATAGGGTCTCACTATACAGTTCAGGCTGGCCTCGAGCACACATTGTAGCTCAGACTGGCCTCGAACTCACAAGGATGCTTTTGCCTCAGCCTCCTGAGTCCTGAGATTATCAGCGTGTGCCACCATGCTCAGCAAGAGATATTATTTATGTTACCTTCACTTATATTTTTCTTTGACACTTGCCTTAGTTACTTTTTTCTTATTGCAGAGACAAACTACTCAATGCCCAAAATTAAGGGCGGAAGGGTTTATTTAGCTCACAGTTGCGGAGGTTTCAGTCCATAATCAGCTGGTTCTAAGGCAGGGTAGCAAAAGCAGTGGGAGTGAAAAGGTGGGCAGGGAGCAAGTCCTTTTCCTCCTTTATATTGTGTGCAGGCCAGCTGCCAGGATGGGGCTGTAGGAGGGTGGGGGAGTGGGGATGGGGGAGGGGGTGGGGAGGTAGGGAGAGTGGGGGAGGAGGGACAGCGGTGGGAGGTGGGGGGACAGTGTGTGTGTGCACATGTAAAGCTCACGCCATCTCCCTGCCTTCCTCTTGCACAGACTCAAGATGTTTACAAAGTGAGGACCCTGGCCTCCTGCAGAGTCACTCAGTTAAACTTCTTAACCTCTCAGGTCCACACAAGAATCAACCATTGCAACATCCTAGAGCATAAATAGCTGCCCTAGGGCACGTACCCTAGGATGTAGAACCACTGAGCTAGTTCAGTTTCCAGACTTCTCAAGTAGGTCCAACCATTACAACTTCTTCCTTTTTTTTTTTTTTTTAAACATAAAACCAAGTTTCTGATTTCTATCGTCTTCCTTTTGTCTGAAGGGTCTCTTTGGGTATTTCTTACAAGATGTCTGGCAGTGGATTCATTCGTTTCTTGCCTGTCCAACAAAAATCTTACTTCTCGTTCACCTTTAAAGGATAATTTTGCTGGATATAGAGCTCTAGGTTGGGATTACTTTTCCCCTTACCCTGTTTCTACAGGAGGAGGACTCACTACCTCTCTCTGGTTACTTTCGAGATTTTCTCTTTCTTATTGGTTTTCTGCAGTTTGAGAATGTTGTGCCTAGGTGTGGGTTTGCCTTGTTAGTTTCTGCTTGTTTGGATATTTGTTCTGCTTAGTGTTTTCTGACTTCCTGGACTGTGGTTTAGAAAGTTGTACCTATTGTAATTTTAAGAACTCCTGGAGCTGGGGAGACTGCTCAGTAGAATAAATGCTTCCCTGGCGAGCTCAAGGGCTGGAGTTTGATTCCTGGGTCCTCTAAAACAAAACAAAATAACTCCTGCTGCTGCATTTTCTTCTTCTTGTCTTTCTGGCATTTAAATATGCATGTCCTATACATTTTAAAAATTGTTCCACATTTTTTAGATATTCTCTTCTGTTTTGGTTGTTCTTTTTCTCTTTGCATTGCATTTTGGGAAATTGCTAACAACCTGTTTTCAAGCTCCCCCCTTCTTTCTTTGGCTACATTTAGTCTCCTGATGAACCCATGAAAGGCATTTCTTATGTTTGTTTCAGTGTTTTTTACTTCTAACATTTCCCCTAGATCCTTTCTCAGGATTTCCACCTCTCGGGTTACACTATCTACTGCTCCTTGTATGTGGTCTAGGATCCCATATGAATGTGTTAGTTTCTCATTGCTGAGGTGTCCACAACTCTAGAAGGAAAGGTTTATTTTTGGCCTCTAGCTTGTAAGTTGCCGGCCCGCAGTCAGTTGGCCCCCAAGGCAAGATGCGCCGGAGGAGAAACAGCCCACAGCATGGCAGTGGTCAGCAGAGAACGATCCACGGAGGAGGAGGAAGATGGACCCCTCAGGCCATGCCCCCAGCGGCCCCTCCTCCAACCAGGGTTCACCTCCCAGCCACGTATTTGGCTGTAAATTCATCTGTGGACCAATCCACTAGGCGAACATTATGCTTCCAGGATCCAATCTCCTCCAAAAGCCCCGCCTCTGAGCACCCAAAAGCCTTTTGGGGAAGAACATCTAGATATAAACCATAACACCTATTAACCGTATTATTTTAAAAATCTTTCTGGCATCCAACATCTGGTGTAGCTGAGCTTGCTTCTCATGATAGATTTCTGTCTTCCGATTTGAATTCTATTTCCTGCCCTTTGGCTTGCTTTGACGCTTTTGGTTGAACGTTGGCTGTATTTTATCAGGTAATAAATGCAAGCACATAGGCCAGGGCGAGGGTGTCTGTCAGCCTGTCTAGGAACTAGGCTGTGCCCGCTGTTCACTGTAGCTCGTGCTCCAGACCTCTCACTGCCTCTGGGGTCCTTGTTTTTGTGCTCGCTTCACACTGGGCTTCCCTAAGGATCCCTTCTTCTCAGACAAAAACATCTGCCGAGTATCTCTCCAGCTTGGCACAGCTGGCTGCTAGACTGGACTCCGGGTGCGGCGGTCTTGCTTCTCATTAGCCCAGTGGCTTTGGAGATGCTTCTTTCCTGACCCTTTTGCCTCACTGACAATACGGGGATCATGTTCCTAAGGGGCGCAGGCCGAGGGCCGAATGGAACACGGAGTTGCGACTCTGAGCTCTGCCTGGGGGTGGGGGGAGTGGACTCTTGGTGGGCTAGTCAGGTCCTTCTGGCTCTGGAACACTAACGGCTGCTTGGTATTTGGGTGACAGCTCTGAATATTGCTTTTGTCACCCCACACTGTTGGCCTCAGAACTCTTCGCTCCTCACCCCAGGGGCTCTGCCATAGGGTTGCCTCCAGAAGCAAGCATCTGAAAAGTAAATGAAGGGCGCCTTCCAGGCACCCCGGATGCTTTGAGCAGCGTCTCATGACATATTTAAGTGTAGGATCTGCTGAAACTAGAGGAACTAATAACCTCCCTAATTGCACACTGAGCCAAGATACATTCTCCCAAGTAAATAATATACCCTTCAGAAGTATCCTAATTAGGTATTTACCTCGGTGATCACAACGGCTTTGCCCTGCTCTCTAGGGAAGTATTAAGCATCATATCAGGGCTGATAGGACAGAAAAACAAGCCAGCGTTAAGAAAATAAACCGTGTCAATGGTTTTCCTGAGAAGGAGAGGATGGACTCCGGGGAGACGGAGGAGTTGCTCCCTGGGGTTGTGCGGCTTCCTCATACACGTGAAGGCAGCCCCTGCAAAGCAGCCCCAGGCCAGGCTGGGGCAGCGCCCTCTCCTTACCATGCCTTGCTTCCAGAATGAGGAGCTGGAGCTGTGCAGGGTAATGCCCGGACAGCCAAGAGCTGCAGAGCAGGGGTCAGGGCACTGGGAGTCATGGACAGCAGCTTGGTGGGTCCTCTCTAGGATTCCCAGATGGAGTAGGGGGATTTTGAGAGACAAGGAGGGCCTCAGAAAGCCATGGCTGGAAGTGAGAAAATGGCCTGGGCTGGCCCCCTCCTCCTCTCTTTCCTCTCTCCTCCATCTTTCGCCTCCTTCCCTTTTCCCTATCCGGATACGTCATTTCCCTGCCTTCTCTTCTCCCGGGTATCCACTCTTCCTCTTCTGTCTTTTTCTTCTTTCTTCCCTCTGCCATCCTTCTAGAACTCCAGGGAACCCAGACTCACAACCCAAGGAGCAGTGCCCCCTGGCCAGGCAATGGTACCCCAGGGGCATTTGCCCTCATAGGAAATCAACTGCTGAATCTCCCCAGGACCTGGCAGGACAAGTCAGTCCTTGGGCCCTGCTCTCCACTCTCAGGCACCATGCCTGGGCCTCCAGATCATAGTCATGCAGCTCTCTGGCAAGGTCTCTGTAGAGGCTGTGGAGTGCCGCGGGCTGTCCTTGCAGCCTCCTTCCTTGGACCCTCAGGCTTGGGCATGACGAACTCTTCTCAGCAAATGGGCAGTGATATGTCATCAGAGGGCCTTGGGTCTCCTCATTTTTCTTTCTCCTTGAAGTACTGAGGATTGAACCCAAAACCCTCACACTAAGCTATATCCCTCATGCCCCAACCTTTTGTTGTTTTGAGACAAGGTCTGGCTGAGTTGCTAAATTGCTTAGGCAGCCTGAACTCTGCCTTCCTGCCTCGGCCTCCTAGCACCCTGGGCTTCCGGACTTGCACACCCAAGCCCAGCTGCATCTCCTCTCGACCTGTCCTTCAGTGATCCAAAGAAAACATCCTTTCACCTACACCCATAGAAGCTTACTCATCGAGTACAGAGAAAGAACTCCACCAGCTTGGGTCGACCAAGGACACCTCAGGAGTTTTCTAGTTTTGCTGTTCTTAGCCTGGAGCCTGAGATTGGGGCTCTATTGGTCTGCTAGGTCTGAGGTAACAAAATGCCATAGGCTGAGTGCCTTAAACAGCAGAGGTACGTCCTCACACTGCCCGGCTGCCACAAGTCCCAGGTCACGGTGTGGGCAGGTTGATCTCCTTTGAAGCCGCTCTCCTTAGCCTGCGTGCTCTTGTCGCAGGAAGAGTGACAGGCATGGCTCTCCCTGGGTCATGGTCATCCCTCTGCACATGTCTGTCCTAATCTCCCCCTCCTGTAAGGACACAGGCGCTGCTGGATTAGCGCCCACCCACGTGACCCCATTTTACCTTCATCACCTCTTGAAGGGCCCTTTCTTCAAAATATAGTCCCCTTCTGGGGAGCCGAGTGTGTCAGGACACTAGCATATGAACCCTGAAGGAGATATAATTTGACCTCTACTAGGGATCATGCATAAAACTGAGAAGAAATGAAAAGCGAAAAATTGTACTTTTGTTTTCACTAAACTCTAGCTGGAGTAGAACATTTTTTTCTGGCATTACAAAGGCAGACAATAAGCTGGAGCTGCACCTGTGACTCCGGCATCCATAGAAATCACAAATATTTTCACACCAAACTATGGTTGCTATAGACAACCTAAAATATAGTTTATGTTCATAACTACTTTGAAATTACAGTTTTTATACCTACTATTGGGTCTCGTGCTTTACCACACTTACGAAAGAGTATATATGTCACCGTATGACAAATTTATGTTTCAGTGGTTGGTAATTATAGGACAGTATAATTGGGTTCCCTTCTGTACTCTCTTGCATTTCAAAGCACTGTCATGAGAAGGGGTCTAAAATCCTCACCAAACACCAAAGAGTCCACGGCACAAAAAAGAGCCTCGGACCTAGTTTAAGCCTCTGTTTTTTTTTTTCACAAGGGAGGAAAATCACCACAGAGATGCTAATTCACTTGTCTGTGCCCACCCAGCAGGTTGCAGATGGGCTGGGATCAGGGCTCAGGTCTTGTGGCTCCCAGCCTGGGCTTGATGTACGCCATTATGCCTGCTTGTCACTCTTCCTCATGAAGACTGGCGTGCGCTCACTGGGCATGATGAATTTTCTGCAGTTTTGGGGTACTAGGGACTCCATGTATCCCCAGATGCCCAGCCTCAAAGGTACCTCTTCCTTTAGTGGCCAACTAGCCTGGCCCTCCTGAGCAAGGAAGGCCCTGTCCTGACTCATTAGGGGCTGTCACAGAGGGACATTCTCCAGTAGGTCCTGGACCCCTTCCTAGCCCTCCCTGGTGACCCCGTTCAACAGATCAACCAACGTGCATGTGCTGGTTTGCCTGAGACGTGACCAGTGTAAGTGCTAACAGGCCCACATCTTGGGAAACCCTCAGTCCCAAACACATGGTGGCCCATGGTCCCATAGTACACTCACCTCTGGCCACCTAATATGAATCTTCCCAGGCCACCCCTGTTTCCTACCCTGCTTGGGTCTCCAAAGCCCAGCTAAAGCCAAGCTGCTTCTTGCTTCACTATTTTTTCTGACTTTGGAATCCCCAGGGGAAAGGGAACAACACAGCATGTGAGAGGGGATCCTGGTCCACAGGCTGTGTGTCTGTCCTTGGACCCCAGCTGCTGGGCGGGGTGTGAATCTGTGTGGGGCCTGTGCTGAGGGCCACCACTTTCTCTGTCTGTCATGCTCTTCTCCTCTTAGGGTCCAGGTCCCAGGGCCTCTTCCCTCTTCTCAGCTGGGGTCCTCATTCTCCTGCTCTGGCCTTTTAACGGGAGGCTTGGCTTCTGGTTTTCATCCTTCTCAACTGCCTGTCCCTCTGCACAGGGAGAAGACTCACTGAAGTGTTTCTCTCAAATCATACAGGATTTTTTTTCCTTCCAGGGAGGCTTTTGCAGCCATTCCCAAACCAGAGCATTAACACGGCAGCTTGCCCTGGCTCTGGTGCCTCGGGGTGGCAGGGAACCGTCATGGGCACTGTCATGGGCATTCATTTAAAGGCTTCCATGTGCCAGCCCTGGCGGTGGCGTGTGAGTGCAGAGAGGAACAAGGCTAGCCCTGCTCACTAATGAGCTGCCCTAGTAAGGGACAGGCCAGCAGTCGCAGAGTGGTTTGTCCCCTTCGCCTGGCACTGTGTGGGGGGACAAGTTTGGGGGCACAGCAGCGATCCAGAGCTCCTCTTTCTGCTCAGACTGGTGCTCACTCCTAGAGAGCCCACATTCTAGCTTTGCTTGTCTCTCCCCCACCCCCACCCCAGGAAACTGCTGGAACGAGAAGCCCGGAGTCAGTCTCTGCTTCTGGGACCAGTGTCAGAGACCGCACCGAGGGCAGAGGCCAGAGGGATGGGTGAACACCTGCTAACAGAAGAGCAGAGAGGGACATCGGGGTCGAGGGGACCAGGAGGGCAAAGGCTGGAGATGTGACCCTACCCTGGAAGGTGTGATACTGGTCAGCTTAAATGGCTGGAGACGGAGTGCCTGGGGAGTGTATGGGGGATGGGATGGAAAGTCAGGATGCCACCGCAGGACCAGGGAGGACAGGGCAAGACTGGATTTGCATTTCAAACAGTGATTCTGGGTAGCAGTGACACAGATGAGGGGACAGAGAGAGGAGCAGAGCCACATGGGAAGACATGCAGCAGCCCAGCCTAAGGGAGGAGGTGACAGGGCTAGAAGGCTGGGAGAGGTCTGATGGCCAGAGTCACAGCCAGGCCTGACACCTATCTGGGCTGGAAGAGCCACTTGCAACCTACTGTGGCACCTGAGTGGGGTGCAAGGCTGCGCATGGGGTCTGGGCTCTGTGCCCAGATGACAAATGGCAGTGTCTGGGGTGGCTGCAGATGTCCTTATGATGTGAAGGTGATCCTTGTCTTTTGGGGTGCAGGATGGTGAGAAGGGCAAAAAGTCAGAGCCCTGGGAGCCCCAAGACCTGTGTGTAACAGGAGGAGAACTAGCAGCAGAGGACAGACAGCAGCCCAAGTGTGGGGGACTGGGTCAGCATGGCATGGTAGAGGTCAAGGGCACAGGGCAGGAAGTGGCCACCGGCGCCACAGGTGTCAGGCAGGCTGCTGCCCACTGGGATTGGCATCAGCAGCTGCAGCCGCGCTTGTGTGGCGTGGGGAAGGAGGCGTGGGGCCACCCAGCCAGCTGCAGAGGGCGAAGGCCAGGGAAGCGCAGGAGGAATGCGGCAGCACCCTCAGGAGCTTGGCTGTGACGGGAAGGAGACAGTGTGTCACCTCCTTATACCCATGCTACTTTTCAAGGTCCTCTGTGTCACCACCCACAGGACACGTGGTCACGGCTGGCTTCAGGCTGTACATGAAGCCCAACCAGCGCTTCTGAGCATCAGCAAGTCGATTTGTACATCCTGGACAGAGGGGCGATCATTTAATGTGGCTGACACTGTTTGCACAGGGATTTGTCACTTGTGGAGACACAGGTGCACCCTCCCAGGCAGTTTCTGGCAAAGCTTTAAAAAGATGGTCGCATCAATCAGTTCTGATTCCCTGGCTGCCGGCCAGAGCCATCAATCACCACGAAGCCTCTCGGCATTAATGAGAATGTCACCGGGACTTCTACAAGATTCTCCCTGGAACTCAGTTTTCAGGAACAAGATTATTATGCTTGACATGTTGTGCAGGCTGGGTGCCCTCCTCCTCACTCCATATCGGGGAGACCTTCACCTTGAAAGCACTTGTCCTGCACCACCAAAGGAGGACCAGTTGCCTCTGATTTGGAGGAAGGGGTAGAACTAGGCCAAGACCCTTAATGGTCATTGTGCCCGAATCTTGTGCACACACTGCAGCATGGCACTCTTCATGTTGAATACTTGCCTTCAGGGGTTACTGGGCCCCTCTTACATCTCTGCTTTGGGCTCTTTCCCCCAAGAGTGACCCGGTGAGGTCTGTCTGTGCGGGATGGGCAGGACAATGAGTCCCAGCACAAGAGATCCACCCTTCCACAGCTTGGGCTGCAAGACTGAGAGCAGGCTGGCCTTCCGAAGTCAGCTTCTCTGGCCCCTGAGTTCTGGACAAAGTCCCTTGCTTATCTCTAGCACCGCTACTTCCAAAAAGTCTTCTTGTCCACTGGACTTGTCTTCTGGCCTCTTCTCTTTCTCATCTGGACTCTGGTTTAACCTTAATCACACTGAGTAGTTTCCCAAATGCAGTAATCTATGGGCAACTTGCTTCAGAGCCAGCCAAGGTGATATCTAGAAATACAGTCCCCGGGCTGTACCTCTGACCTGTCCAGCTGTCAGGACGAGGGGTCCAGGGACCACCCAAGACGGGAGACTCTTATGTTCTCTATTGCCCTGAGCTTGGGATTTGAGTCCCTGGGCTTTAGCACTGAGGCAGCTGTTGCTGCAGCTGTGTGCATGTGCGCGTGTGTCTCACTGCCTGGAACAGATAAATCTAACAGATATCTGCACAGCAGCCACTGTGTACCTGGAGGGAGCTGTGGGAAATCTGGGGACACAGCCCTGGGGCAGGGAGCCCAGGATGGAGTGGGGCCCTGGTAGCTATTGAGAAGGGACAAGGCCAGGGGCAGAGGGGACTGGATTTGAGGTCCAAGCAGAGGGCCAGAAGTCTGGGGCATGTCCATCATAAATTCTGCTGTACCCCACTTGGTTGAAGGTGTTTGTGTCATCATGACCATCAGTTGTGAATCTGACCGACGTCCCCTGGACACACCGCTTCAGCGCCCTGCCTCTGGCCTGCTCCTTTGCTTAAAGCTGGGAGGCTGAGCTCCCAGACCCACCATGGGTACTGCGCTTCATAGCTCTGCAATCTCAAACAAGCTGCTTTAATTCTGAGACTCAATTTTCTCACCACAGAGCAGAGACAAATTCACCCTTCTTGGGGCTATTATGGAGCTATGCTGTTTCTATAGCCTGGCTCACATCACGTCCTCTCACTTTAAAATTTCCATTGGCTTCAATCCCTTGCTGTACCTCCATGTACAGAAGCTGCCAGCTACATATAGATACTTCAGTTTTAATTTACAGTAATTAAAATTAAATAATATTACCACATGCTGTACTAGCCCCATTCCTGGGCACGCTGAGCTGGCCACTGAGTCTAAGCGTGGTGGTGCATATCTGTAATCCCAGTGCTGGGGAAGCTGGAAACAGGAGGATCACTATGAGTTCGAGCTGCGTAGTGAAGCCCTGCACACACACACACACACACACACACACACACACACACACACGCAAATAATATTAAACATTCAGTTCCGCTGTTGGCTCCTCTAGCCACGTTTCAGGTGCACAGCAGCCAGGTGTGGCCAGTGGCTCCGCACTGGGCAGGGATCCACGCAGAATGCTCTGCTGATCAGCCTCGGACGGCTCTCATCCCCTAGCCCTTTGTGCAAATGATGTCTCATGATGAGCTCTTTGGATTCATTAATTTTCTGTTACTATAATGAAATACCCAAAGCTAGGTGATGTGTAAGGAAAAGAGGCTTATTTGGCTCACAGGTTTGAGGTTGAAGGGCTGGAGAGGACTTTGTGGTGGGAGTGTGGGGGAGGGAGAGATCACATGGTGAGACTGGAAGGCACGTTATTCCTTCCCAGGAACCCCTGTCCCAGTTGTCTAACTGCCTCCCCCGTAAGTCCTGTTTCTTAAAAGTCCCTCTGTCTCTTAATGTCATCTCTCTGAGGACCAAGCTTCTAACACAAGGAATGTTGGAAGACATGGTCAAAACATACTGGTGCTGAGAAGGGAAAATTCCGATAAACAACATTGCGATCTCAGAGCCCTGCCTGTCCTTCACCTCCACTTGTGGCCCTCTGGGAGGGTGTTAGGGACCACAGCGGCCTTTGGAGCAGCTTCTGATGTCTGCTTTGCATGAGGCCCTTGACTTTCTCCTCAGTCTGTCTGGGTTGTTTTCCTTGACTGCCTTCCCAGGAAGGGAGTGAGAACTGCGTGTCCCTCGGTCCACTGTGCCTATCAACCTGTGTTCACCTTCTAGGACCCAATTCCAATTCCATGAGACAAACCCAGCTCAACAGGCAGGGATGGTCACTGCATTTTTTAGGGTCTCATTCAAAATAGGGTCCCTCAAGTTTGCAATCCCGCCTGCCTCAGCCTCCCGGGTGCTGGAATTCCAGGTGTGTCACCACACCTGGTTGCTCTCTCTGCATCTTTTGCTGTCGTGTTAACTACCTTGCAGTGGGTGTGGTCTGTGTGACTGGAGAGGACAGGACATGTCTTCTTATCTTTGCAGGCTGAACACATAAGCAGTGTGGGAACCTTAGTGGGATGGGTGGAAAGAGATTGGATGGAGTGTGGCCCCCCATTCCGGAAAGAGAGAAAACTCAAACTGACCCACCCATAAGCACAGCTCAGTCCTATTTCTTTTGTTTTAATTTCTCCTTAAATTTTTTTATTGGCTTATTGAGACAGTCTTGCTATGTAGTTCAGGCTAGCTGCGAACCTACAGTGATCCTCCTGTCTTAGCCTCCAAAGTGCTGGGATTACAGGCCTGTTGCACTGTGCCCAGCACCAGTGCCTATTTCTTATTGGGCAGTGGGGCAGCCTACAATGCTCAGGTCTGTTTCCAGCGCTGGAGAAGGACCCTGCAGCTGAGTAGGGCCTGGAGCTCAGCAGTGTCTCATTCTTCCCTCCCACGAATACTTATTAGGGACTTACTGTGCACCATATATAGCTCTAGTTAGAACTTGGGCTAGAGCCCAACCAAGCCACACTATCCCTGTCCTCATAGAGTTTGCATTCTAAGCAAAATAACGCAACAATCAATAAGTGAGGAAGATATGTATTTTGCCAGAGGGAAATATGTATTTGGTCAGATGGTACAAAGCGGAATATTAAGCTGGAACAGGGAGAGGGAAAGTGAAGACGGTTGCTGTAGTCAAGATTTGCAAGGGAATAGATGTAATATAGGACACATAATTTATAGGATTATTTTATAATATACACACAAAAAGTCAAATGCAGAAGAGTGTAGATTTGTCCACATGCTAGAGACCTGAAGAATCCAACAGAGGACATGGATTCAACAGCAATGTCCTCCAGAAGTCCAGCTAGAGGCCTAGAGCCCAAGACAATCTCATGCAAATCTGTATTAACGGTCTGCACTGAGAAGGCCCAAAGTGGCAGAAGCCACACAGTCTGTGCCATTCGGGTGAAGGATCTGCAGCGGCAGGCAGAAGGATCCGCACTGGAGCTAGGAAGTGACGCCCAAAGTAAGAACCGGAGCTTCCCCAAAAGTGCCACAACCATTCTTAGAGACTGCAAGGAGCTGAGCTCCTCTGACGATGAGAACAACCATGTCCACTCGAGGAAAGCCAGAGCAAGAAACTTCTCCAGAAGAATCAAGAGCACAGCTTCTTCCCATCCAGTTCCCCTTTTATCCTGTGTTGGGAGGGGACTGGAGCTGGAAACTGGTCCCATGGGGGAAGTCAAGATAGGGTCACAGTGTCTAAAGCAATCAAGCTACCTCAGTCTTGAGAAAAACATTCTGCCTGGACAATTTCAGTCATGAGTTATTAGGCAACCTTGTGTCTTGTGATACTAACTTCACAAAAATATAAATATCAGCCCCTACTGTCATTGTTCAGCCCTCTTTTACCATCAGGTAAGAGGCTTCCACCTGACCTCCATCTTGTCTTCTTGTCTGTTTTCTCAACCCCTTGCTGTTTCTCACATGGACCACTGAGAGCCTGGCAGGTTGCAACAACACTGAAGGCAACAGTGCTCAGGTGGGCCACCACACCCAGAGCCACACTCCAAGTTGACCATTAGTTAATCCACCACACATGAGTTCAGCGAGTGGCGTTAAGCACAGCACAATTTTAAGCAGGAAAGCCAGTAAATACCAGAAGGAAATGAATCTACCTGTGTCCCTAGAATCAGGACACAGGGGAAAAAACACAAGGACACTGGGGAAGAGTGGCCCAGGCAATGGGGGCAGCAAGAGGATGAAGTTCCCGAGGTAGGTGGGCTGGGTGTGTTTGAGATGGGCAGAGTCATGCAGGCCTCCTGCTGCAGACTGAGCAAAGGGCCTCCACCTGTTTTCATGGTGAAGCCCTAACTTCTAATGTGACTTATATTTGGGGAAAAATTCTTTTTACATTGCCGTGAATTGAAGCTAGGGCTCTTTCACTGAACTACACCTCCAGCTCTTTTTATATTTTATTCTGAGAAAAGGGTCTTGCTAAATTGCTAAGTTGCCCAGGGTGGGCTCGACCTCATCACACACCAAGGACAGGCCTTAGAGGAAGTACAGTTTTGCTATTTAAGTCTTCAGTGGAATTTGTTATTGTAGACTGAGAGGACCAGGACTCCTTGGTGGGGCCTCTGGCTTTCACTCTGAGCCAGGAGCCGTGGGAGGGAGGGCCTGGGTGCAGACTGGCACATACCGACTCCTGCGTTTCTGTGATAGAGTAGAGGGCTGGGGGCAGCCAGGGGGCAGAGACAATTACGAGGAGGCCGAGCCCACTCAAGGGGGCTCTCATCAGCCTCCAAATGGAACCAACTGGCCGATGGGCCAGGAGACGGGAAGCTCGGTGCAAAGAGCCAAGCATGGCAGTCTGCATGTGCTCTGGCAGGACATGTGATGGACATGCTCTAAGATGAGACCAACACAATGTTGGTCTGACTCCATAGATTTGTAGACTGGGGAAGGGGCAGAGATGGTGCTGGAAAATCATCATGGGTATAATTTGTATGTGCACCAAACGGGCTTTGCTGATGGATTCGTTGTGAGGTGTGGGAGGAGGAAAGGAAACAGGGCTGGCTTACATGAACAGTTTAGAAAGCTTTCTATGTTGCAGGTGTTGGTCTACGTGTTTTTTAAAACAAATATTAACTCACATCATCCTTGTAACAATGCTACAAAGAATGCTGTTTTCACAGAAAAGAAAACCAAGTATGGAAATGTTAAGCAACTTTCCTCAAGTTCATCTTTTGGAAGACTGAGGGGAACCAGATGAGGGGGGGTTGGTGTACAGTAAGGAGAGGGGTGACCAAGGGCTGGCAGGAGGAGCCCAGCATACAGGGGGACACTCAAGTCGCAGGGATCCAGACCCATCAAGGAGTCAGAGGATAATCTAGGCCTGAGTGCAAACAGGAGGCCGGGGCTGGAAATAGGAATTTGGAGCCAGCAGTGCTCAGCAGGGATTTAACCCCCAAGACTCAGTGAGGACCAACGAGGACCTGGAGATGCTCCCTGGGGATACACAAATGCCATGGTTGTCATAATGAGGAGTGAACACAAGCACGGGAGAGAGAGTAGCAGTGAGGAGGGGGCAGTGGCTGGGCAGCCAGAGGGACAAGTGTTTCAGAAGGGTCCGAGATCTGGTGTGGCACACACGGCTGCTGAGAATCAGCCACTGGGTGGAGCGACACTGGCCACGTGCAGGCCGTGGGGCTGGCTGTGTTGGGGTTATGGGCTACACTACAGAGCAGAGGCACATGGAGGATCCATGGGGCCTCAGGGATTGGAGGACATGAGGATTCCAAATCTTGTGCTTCAGATCGGGCGTGTACACAGGCCTGGTGCACTGGGGTGGCCCATTTCTGAGGTCGGATCTAGGAGAGATGGCTCTTCCCAGATCTACTCTTCTCTCCCTTTCCCCAATCCACTAGGAACCAATCACAGCAGACACAACTTGCTGGTGGTCACCGTGCCTAGCTGAGGGGTTTTGGGGGGAAGCTACATTGGTCAGCTTTCAGTGGCTGCAACAAATGCTTGGGGTGAGGAGGTTTTCTTCACTTTGGGCCGATAGTGAAAGAGTGCACTGTGGTGGGAGCATTTGGCTGGAGATGCTGCCTGCCTCACAGCCATGAAGAAGCAAAAGAGAGAGGGCAAGCAGAAGCCAGGGTCCCGATATCCTCTCCAAGGTCCCAACTTCCTCTTTAAGGGTGTAACTTTCTTCCACAAGCAAGGCCCTGCTTCCCAAACATTCATCCACCCCCTAGTGGCATTATGGCTTGGGGACCAAACTTATAACACATCAATCTTTAGGTACTTCAAAGCCCAAGCTCCAGCTTGCCTGGAGCCTCCGAGCCTCACCCTGGGAACTCATGGCTGTCAGGATGGAAGGATCCGGAACATGGAAGGAGTCGGTTTACTTTGCTGTGGACCTTCTTGCCAAAGCAGAAAACTGAAGGCAGACACTGAGAGCTGTCTCAGGGTGGGGCCTTGGAGATGGCAGGAATGGCCCTAGGCACAGGACACCAGAGGCAGCAGCGAGTCACTCGTGGGGCCATGCTGTCGTCAACCACCTGGTTTTCCATTCCAACCACAGGGCCAGCAGTATGTGAAAACAGAAGGGTTAGATTCCAGACATGAGTCAGCACAGAGGAGAATCTAAGGCGATGACGAAGTCTCCCTTTGATCAAGTAGACAGTTTTGTGTAATTAACATCATTTGAGTAATTAATTGGCCTGATTTGGTCTCCTTTGGACCATACTGATCTGGTTAACATCTGAGATACAATTAGAAGCTGTTACATGTTTCCCTACTGACTCTGCTTGTGGGAGACTCTTTTTGCATTACCTGGTGGGCTGTGAATTACTTCATCTGGTTTATAGAGTGAAATGCTGAGTGTATTTTCAGCTCTGCGGTGTGTGGAGAACAGTGGATGGATAGCCGTAAGATTGGCTCCTGGTGACACCATGGCAATTGAGGCAGGGGCAGACAGTCAGACTGGATGACCCGAAAGATCCCATCTTATGAGTTTGCAAAGGCTGCCATAGTGAGGAAACACAGACTGCGTGCTTAAACAACAAATTCCACAAGTCTGAGGTCAAACGAGGGCAAGTCGTGGTTTCCTCCGAGGCCTCCCTTCTAGACTCACATGCCCTGGGCCTCTACAGAGTCCACCTCTTCTGTGTCTGTGTGAAGGTGACCGCTTCTTATGAAGGTGCTAAGCATAGTGGACTGTAAGACCTCATTTGACTGCATTGACATCTTAACCGCAACCCCATATCCAAATCCAGTCACACTGAGATGATGGGAATTAGGGTTCAACTGATAATTTGAGAGCAGGGATACCACTCGGCTCATCGCGGCATGCAGTCTCAAAATTCTGAGATTCCAGTCCCCCAAGTTAACTCCCGAGGAACTAGGCATGGTACCCTATGGACCTCAGTTTCCCATTTGCTCTGCCTCCTTTGAGGGGGAACCTCAAATTGGTGGGCACATAGGAATAGCTTTGCAAACCCCACAGCAGGGGTTCTCAGAGGGACCTAACCCCCTCCAGGGCTTTCTGGAAATGTGTGCATGTGTCGGTTGTTCCTATAGTAGAAAGACCTCATGACATTTAGTGGGTGGGGGCCGGGGAGAAGCCTTGAGACCCGAGGGACAGCCCCATGTAATGAGCTGCTCTGTGTCACTCAAAACTTTCTAAAGAATGGGCTAAAGCAGCCACTTAGACAGCGCACAGCGGCCAGGGTTGCATCCCCGTGTACTGTGCTGACCCCAGCCCCGGGGCGCACCGAGACAGCGATGGAGACTGGGGGTGGTGACGTGCACTGTAATTCCAGGCTTGGGAGGCTGAAAACAGGAGGATCACTGAGTCTGATCTGTGTAAAAAGACCCTGTAGACCCTGTCCTAAATACATTTACAAAAAAAGCTTTCTGGTCTCCTCTGTGCATTTACATGGGTGGAAAACTATGTACTCTTGGGAAGCCAGCACCCAATTCTATGTTACACTTAAACAAAGTCCAGTGGATCGTTTATATCCACAGGTTCTATTTGTACAGATTCGATCAACCTCAGATAGAAAATAATAGCAAATGTTGTGTGTGCGGTGAGTGTGTGCAGGCCTTTTTCTTATTGCTATTCCCTAAACAACATGGTCTAACAGTGGTTTACATAGCATTTTCATTATAGTAGGTGTTATAGGTAACCTAGAGAGGACTTGAAGTATACAGGAAGGTGGTGTGGGCTATACTCAGACGCTGCCCCATTATACATAAAGGATTTGCACATTTATACATTTTGGCATCTAGGGAGGAGTTTGCAGCCAGTCCCCAAGGTACCGAGGGGCAACTGTATTTCTTTCTGCAGACTATAAATGCTCACTTTCTACAGAAATGTGTAGCCAATCAGACTGAGGAAATGTGTGTTATTTCATTCAGAACATCACTAGAAATTATTCCAATTGAGAAAACATTGTCCTATGACACAGGTTAGAAAGTGGGTCTCTAATGGCAGCACTGCTCAGGGGTCTGGGTCCCCAGGGTACATTGCCACGCTGGTGTGTGCGTCCAGGGAAACCCGAGAACCGCAGGGAGGTGTCTGCCTCCCTCTGTCTTGTAGGACAGCTGCGGCATACGCGATCTCAGTCTCCTTTTAGCTTCCCCACTTACAGTCAGGCCTCTCCATCTTTTCTGGAGATGACAAGTAGGGTATTTACCCATTAATTCCATTTAAGGAGAGCAGAGAGAGTGCTTAAGACATTTTAAAAAGGAAACTCAGCCGGGGGCTGTGAGATTGCCCCTACACTACCTCCCAGTGGCCAGCTTTGGCACGGGTGGCCGACTGTGGCTGTGGTGGGCTTCAGAAGTCTTCAGCTTCCGGGGGTGGCGGGACATGATGCAGCCCAGGCTGCTGTAATTTCAGGGAGCTCCGTTATGAGGAGCTTTTGCCATTTTTCCTGTCCCGAACACCAGCATTGCAGCAACCACCAATCAGGATGCTAGATGACAGATGGGTCACATGGAGGCTCCTGGGCTTCAGTTGCCCTATTTGCTGGCACAAGGGAGCTGAGGGTAAGGACACACGGATGAGGGAATAACTGCTCTGAGCCCAGTTCCCTGTGCCAGGCAGCTGGTAACATGACAAGCCAGGCCACCTGGAGGCACAAGCCGGCACAGACCCCCTGGGGACCGGGTCGTCAGGGCGACGTCACTGGCCGGCAGCATCAGCTGGGCAGGCCACTTGCCTCCCTTGGTACCCGTTTGTGTTCCAGCTTCACTTGAAGCCTGGCAGCCAGCCCCATCCACCTTGGGACCACGGGTTTAATTAGTGGCACAACACATAAACGAGACCTAGCTCCCTGGCGACAGCCACCTCCCCGGGCACAGCCGCTGAGCAGGCGCACCCTGCCGCACCCTCCTCCCCGGCCCAGGGTACCTTCCTGGGTGTGCCACTCTGGGTGATACGGCAAGTCCAAGTCCACTGAGAAAGGCCTCCTTGACGCCAGACCAGAGGCCTCTGCACATGTCTCTCCTAGGGAGGCCCTGCCTGCCAGCACCCACTACTTACAAACCTCCTCCATGCTGCCCTCCTCTTTTTGGCAACCACATCCCTTCAGCTGAGGGCCCCCAAATACAGAGCCACACCCTTTCTGTGACCCCCTCTCTCCCATGTCTCAGCTTCCTCTAGGCATCCCTGCCTGTCTGAAGATATTTCCAGGGTACACCCCAGACCTGCAGGAGCCCTATTGCTGGGGGTGAAGCCCTGGAATTAGTTTTGTGATATAAGCGTGTGCCAGGCGAGTCTGTGTCTGAGGCTCTGGGAGCCCCTGCTACCAAACTGTCCCAAAGCCTTTATGGCGTCTGTGACCTTCACAGTCAGACTGGTCCGTATCTCCAGCCTCTCTGCACAATCTCCACTGCTCCCCCATTTTCTCCTTGTACCCTTTACTCCTTCTACGCGTTGTCTTCCTTCTGTCTGGAGGAACTCTCTCCTCCCTCTCTTAACATCTTTTTGGACAAGGTCAAACGGCACGTCCTCTGGAAGCCTTTCCTGCCTCCCTCCTGCATGTTGCTTCCAGCACTACATCATAGCATGACTGTAGTTCTCTCACCTTTCTCTGTCCTCTTCCTTTAGCCCTGAACAACGCCAGCCCTCTCCAGTGCCAGTCCCCGGAGGGCAGGGGGAAGTATCTTATTTATCTTTAAAACCCAACAACAAACGCCATTCCTGGTACCCAGTGGGTGCTTGGTAAATATTCATGGAAGTGTAAGTGGTCTCTAGGACCCTAATTTCCCATCTCTCCTTAATTGGGGTTCTGCCTTCCACTGCCAGGCTCCATTTAAACCTTGGTCATTAAAAAGCAGTTCCTTTGTTTTTCTCGGTGAGGCTCATATTTAGCCAAAGAGATTTATTCTTCCAATAAACGCCACTCTCCAGGCAGCCACATTCATCTGCTTCTCCTACAGAGAAATAAAAGAGAAGCCCAGGATGCACCCAGAACCCCTGAGTAGGTGAGTGCAGCAAAGAGGCCAGGGAAGCTTGTTTAAGTCTCCCTGCCAGGTGGTGATCAAGGTTCTTCCCTGGCATTCATCTCCCGTATTTGTTTGCAGGGTTAAGTGAGATTCGTGGTGGTGGTGTGTTGTATAGGGGGTGCTCAGAAAGAACTCTTCTTTTTTCAGCTGACAGCTTTAATTTTTAATATGAAAAAAGACAATCTCAGGTTTGTGTTCTAAGAAGTGGCTCACCTGTCAAGGATGTAGAGATGACAGGTGTGGTTGTCAGCAAACTCCTAGTTCCATCCAGGCCGAGTTGGTTAACAGACTCCGTGCTACAGAAATTCATGCTGGAGATAATTCTCCATCCCTGCTGATCCAACAGTGTTGGAAAATTCTTCTTGAAGAGGGGGTCAGGTTGAAAGTAGCTGAAACCTACTCAATATTTTTTTAGGACAGCTCTCTCTTCCTTTCTGTTTTTCCTAGCTAACAATTTCATTTCTCTAAGGGTTCCTAATGCTACGCTATTTTCAGATGCAAATCAACTGCTCTAGTGGACAGTCTTCCCTAGTCTCTGCCAACTGACCTCCATCAAAATTCAGGGGCCCTCAGAGAGGGAAGTGTGGTGCACCGCTCAGCTTTCCATTGCTGGGACACACCACCTGATATCTGTAATTTAAGGAAGAAGGAAAGGTTAGTTTGATTCATAGTGTCAAAGGACTCAGTCCTCACCTGACTGCCTCCAAGGCAGTAACACGGAGGAAGGGTGGGGCAGAGGAAAGCCTCTGAACCTATGGCACCCCTGAAGCATGGAGTCAAGGAGGAGCCAAGCGGGAAGGAACCAAGTACGAAATAGAACCCTCAGGTGAGAGGGCTCCACTGATTTCCTACGTGTCTCTCAAGCTGATCAAGCAGACAATCAAAAATAACCATCAGACATGGTGCACTGAATGCAACAATAGCATGTGCTGAGCGAGACACAACCACCTTGCTTCTAAACTTTTGGAACCTCAGAGTAGGAAATGAACTTTGAAGATCAGCTCGTCCGCCTCTTCCATTCCGTGCTTGAATTCTCTTTGTGGCATTCCAAGCCAACGATGATTATTTGGCCCTTGTGTGATCACTTCCAGGGCAAGAAAACTCATTATCTTCCTGGACAGCCCACTCTGCTTTCTGATGGCTCTCCAGCCAGGTTTTTCATATGTTAAGGTGACAACTGCTTCCATGTCTTCTACGGGCAGTCTTTCTGGTGCCTGATTGCTTACTGTAAGGAATGTCTTCAAAGCTTTGAAGATTTTCCCTTGTGTGAGTTAGTTATCCCTGGTTCTCATATACTACTTTTGTGGGTGGTGGAAACCCGCATTATTTGCACATTCTGTACACATTGTACATTTTTCTTAAGTATTTATGACAAAGAGCTATTTGAAGAGAGCACACTCGGGGCATAACTCACACGGCTCTCTCCTGCATGAGGACTGCCAAATAAATGGGGACCCCCCCTGCCTCAGGACGTGGTACAGTGCTGGGCACCTTACGGTACTTGAGTATTTATTAAGTGGACACAAAAATGGGTAGATGAGTTGGTTGGATTCCGGGGTGACTTAATAGACATATGGATGGATGAATGGTTTAGTAAGCAGAGGACGCTAACTTGAAAATACGTAGCGCAGCCGAGCCAGATCCATGGGAGTCCTTCTGCAGCAGTGCTGCACTGAGTAGCAGTGCTTAGGAGAAAAGCACATGCTTACCAAGTGTGTGTACTTCAGTGCAAATGTCGCATACGGCATAGACCCAAACTGTGAAAAGTTTTCTTCTCCTCTGGAGCTAATATTTATTAACATTCCTCACATAGCAAGTCGTCAACAGCCTCTGTGATTTGGGATGTAAAGAGGTCAGAGCTAGTAGATATATCAGCAACCAGTGGGTCTGACCTTCTATTTTATAGCACAAGCTGGAAATAATGGAAGTAATTTACCCAAAGTCATGCAGAATATTAGTGCCAGAGCCAGTTCTGTCATGCTGCTTCTCCACTTCCATCTAGCACCTCTTCCTGGGATACATTCAGGAATTACTTTGGCTTAATCCCAATCCCTTGTGTACTTGCTCCAAAACGTCCCTTCTGCATTGGCCTTGCTCATGGATTTGAATGCCATCGGCAGCACCCACCCATTCATTCTCCCAGTTTCTGTCCAGCCACCCTTAGGGCATTTCCGTCATGAATCAAGCCGTATGCCAGGCTTCGGGGATAGACAAATGACACATGGAAGACACCAGCTGGGAGAAAAGCCCTACTAAACAATAGGTAATGTGCTCAGTCTATGAAAGGGATGGAGGTGCTCAGAGGAAGGAGTAGCTATCTTAATTTGAGGATGCAGAAAAGGCCTTGAAGCCTTGAGCAAAATTAAGAGTTGTCTTAGTCTCTTTTGTGTTGCTATAGCAAGAGTCTTATAGACTGGGTGTTAGGGTTTGTGCCTAGTTGTCCCCCAAGGTCTGTTGCAGTCATGGGGCAGAGTTTTAGAGTTCGTGATTAAGTCGTGATCCACTGGGATTATGGTGCAAGTGTTGCTGGGATTCTGGTTGTGAGTATTCTGTATTCTACCCAGCTTGGGGCAGAGAGCCTCAGTGCAGTTTAAGGGAGGTAGACTTTCTGTCTGTAGCCATCGGTTGCTGTTACTCCTCCCTGTTGCTCTTGCTGCTTGTTGCCTTCCAGTGCCGTGAACTGCTGCCCTCTGCCATGTGCCAGTCTGCCTCGGAGCCAGCTGAGTATGGATTGAAAGCTCCAGTAACTGTGAGCTGCTTCCTTCCTTTTGAGTGTTGGGTATTTGTCACAGCAACAAAAGAAGAGTAACGGAGACCCTGGGTGATTTACAATGAGCTGAAATCTGTTTGGCTTATGGTTCAGGAGGTCGGGAAGTCCAACATCAGAAGGCTGCAATGGCTGAAGGCCCTTTGCTGTGTGGTAGATGGCATCACATGGGGGAAGGGGTAGGAAGGAGATCAAACTCATTCTTTTCTCAGGAACCCAGTCCTGCCATAGTAGTATTAATTTATTCATAAGGGTTCTCCTCCCCTATAGGGCCCACTCTCACCATTGCATTCAGGGTGAAGTTTCCAGCATATGAACTCTGGGAGACACATTCAAACCACAGTAGTGGTCTTAAAGGGTCAATAGGAATTTGCTAATGCATGAGTAGGGGAGGCATTTGAAGTACCATTTGCTAAGGCAATAAGCTTGAAAAGACCCAGTATCATCCATGGTCTGGGTATGGGATGTTACTGTATATATGAAGCAGGGCTATAGCTCTAAAAGGTCCCCCAAGGCCCACCAAGAAGTGCTGTGACATGAGCTTAGCCGTTCCATGACTTGTATGTTCTTATGTCCTGTTGAAACTTTGGACGCCAAGAGCTTGGAAATGAACCTGATTCAAGACAAATTCTTTCACAAACCTCATTAAAACTTAGTAGTTGGTGAGTTACATGCTTCATAATTGGTCGTAGGATGCCCAGTGTTTTGCCGAAATGATTTTTTGATTGTTTTGGCTTTCATTTTGACCATTAGTAGGGAGCATCAACAATTCTCCATGTGTGGATATTATAAACAACTTTGAAGTTGTTCTTTGAAGTTAGTCTCCTTTGGTTTTAATATGAGATTCACAACAACATTTGTGGAAGCCAGTATGGAGTGGAAGAAGACTTCATGTGATCTAAACTTAGATTTTTTTTCCTCCGGTACAAGGGATCAAACACAGGATCTTGCACTTGCCAGACAGGTGCTTATGCCTCAGAGCTAGATTCCCAGCCACCACATGATCTAAATTTAAAGATGGAACAGATAAGACTTGTGATCAATTTTCAGAAACAGTGTGCACTTGGGTTGCAGAAACATTAAGGGAAGCTTGTAAACTACTAAAAAACAACACTTAACCATCTAATAAGTAAGAAATACGAGGCCACTGTTAGAAGCCTTGATGGTGGTCGGAGGGAGCCAGATAAATAACTTGTGCAATAAATCCTGTGAATTCCCATTGCTTTCTCCCCTTCAAACAGGCTAAAAATAGTTGCCTCAAATAAACATATATCAGAGGTAGAGAAAGAGAACATGGGGATTTAGAAAGAATTGCTGCTTGGTGGTATAAGCCAACATCTGAGCAACTAATTTGAAGACAACAATGTACAACAACCATTGATAAATTCCTATCTTTTTGTTTAGGAAAATTCTGTATGCCTTTTAAGGATTTTTTTGTATTCTCTTTAAAAATAAAAAAAATAAAAAGAGAAGAAAAAGGCAGTGCAAATCATGACTGCAAGCACAGACACCACCATATTTCCTCAGGAGCTGCATTGGGTTGGAGGAAACTTCTAAATGGGTAGTTGGGGAAAATGTCCCAGTTCTTCTGGAAATGAATAAAAATGAGCAAAGAGAAGACTAGGGAATTGCAGAGTATTGCTATTTGGCTGATGTTTTCTGGGCAAGCCCTGGTCTGAATGCAAGTCTGGTAATGACCGTGACCAAGGCCACCACAGTTCTGATGTGCAAGCCATCTGGCTTCCCCCTCCCATCACCACTGAAAACCACCAGTGACCTCCTTGTTGGTGAGGTCAAGGGGCAGTCTTCTTGTCTTCTCCCCCGCTGCATGTGGCCTTGTCATTGATTCCCTCTTCCTTATAATTTGCCTCTCTTAGCTTTCAAGACGCCCACACCTAATACACTTCCTCCTACCTCTTGTCCCCATGTTCTTATGATCCTTTTCCTTTACTCGTGTTTGCATGTTGCTGTTTCCCAAGGGCTAGCCCTTCGTGCTTATTCACACACTCCAAACCTTTCAGCACTTCACCTTTCTATTTTCACCCAATATATGCCGCTGAATATGGGTGCTGCCACCTTGTGTGGTCACTGAAATTCAAATTCTGAAAATAAAACTGAATTAGTCATTCGTTTCTTCACTCACCTAAGCTACACCTTAAGAGCCTGAAGGCTGCTCATGACTATGGTGTCAAGCAGCACAGCTAGAGAACATTTCTACCATCACAGAAAGTTCTCTTCCATAGCACTGTTCTAGTTTTTGCTATGTGTGTATTCCACACATACCTTGTTATAGTTTATATCTATGTCCCCCGTAGATATAGTTTATATTTAGGGCTTTGGAGGATGATCGGATTATTTTACAGATGACTTGCCATTGAGTGGTGGAGTCTGGTCAGAAGAGGTAGGTTGCTGTGGGCATGGCCTGGAAGGTTATTGTCTCCCTTCTCAGCTCTTGTCTTAGCTCTCTGCTTTCTCTATGCTCTGCCGTGAGTGAGCAGCATGCCCCTGCCATGCCCTTGTGCCACACTGTCCTGCCTGGACTAAAACCTTTATGAATGCTGAGCCACAATAAATCTTTTCTCCGTTAAGCTGTGGCTGTGGGTATTGGGGCAGGGATGAGACCTGTCTCAAATATATGGTCAACAGGATGTGTGTGTGTGTGTGTGTGTGTGTGTGTGTGTGTGTGTGTGTAAACAGTGGCAAAGAGAAATAAGGGAGTAGAAGAAAAGTAGTTGCAATAGTAAGCAATATACAACCCAAGTCAAACAGGCTTCCACAATGAAGGGATTTTGTTTGAAGCACATGACTAATGGCCCCTGAGGTTCCCAAGAGCTGTGTGCAACGCCCCACAATGTTATCAAGAACCATCTCTCCACCCAGCTGTCCACCCACAACAGTGTCTTCACCCGAAGACTGGCACCACTTGTGGATGTAGAGTGGCCCCCAGAAACTCCCAAAATGACAACATTCTTCACTCCTGTCCCAAGGATGGGAGAGGATCTTGGTCTTGGTATTTTCAATGAAAGTCTTGAGACCTACTCTGGCTGGATCAGCCCAGACCACAGGCCACACCTAGGCTAAGCTTTCTGGCCCTGCCTAGGGCCATGGAAATTGTGTGACCTGGCCCCATGGCCAACCCTGGAGCTTGTATCAAATAGGATAAGATTTTCCTGATTCACAAAGATCTTGAGCTAGAAACTAGGAGCTGTTGAGGAGAGGGAAGAGGAATATGTTGACGATGAACCAAAGATGCATCATAGAGGAAGAAGGTATGGGCTTACAGGGAGAACTAGGACTGGGAGAGCTATTTATGTTGAATCTTCACTCTTTTTACAGTTTAAGAAACTAAATACTATCTTTTTTTCTCTTCAGTACCAGGGATTGAACTTGGGACCCTGTGCTTGCCACGCAGGTGTTTATGCTGCTGAGCTATCTCCCTAGCCCTCTTTTCATATTTTAGCATTTTTTGACTTTTAATTTAGTGTATTTGGTCCAAGGTCTCACTACACAGCTTGGACTTGTAGTGATCCTCCTGTTTTCAGCCTCCCCAGCACTGGGATTACAGGCGTGCACCGTTACGCATGTACTCAGCCACTAGCCCATCACGCCTGGGGTAGGGGCCAGCATGGCATGTGGTGCTGGGAATCGAACCCCAGTCCTCGTGCTTGCCTAAGCAGGCACTTAGTGTGCTGGTCTATCTCGCTGGCCTTTCTTTTCACATTTTGGAATGAGGACTTAGGCAGTTTGAGTAGACTGGAAAGAGCCAGTTAGCGGCTATCGCAGGACTGTGTTTCTGTTATGTAACGCTCTTCTGATTCAGTGCAGCACCTAGCTCCTCCCATCTTACATTTTCCTAAAAGAAGATTTTGTTTCTTAACTGCAGAAACTATAGTTTTCCAGTGTGTCCAGAAAAACCAGCAAGTTGGGCGGTTCTTTTAAAACTCCAAATGGAACAGGTGGAGATCACATGCCTTGAACATTTATTGGGGTCTATCATTTCTCAAAATGGGAAAGATGTACAGGTTGAAAGGAGGGAATGAAAGCAAGCAGAGAAAATGCAAGCGGATACAGTATCACACCTCCAGTCTAGATAGGTGACAAGTAAAGCCACCTCCGTAACAGCGGAAGAAAGTATGACATGTGCCAAAATCAGAATAGAGAGCTTTTCTGTAATTATTTATGCTTCTTTATTCTATGTTTGCCACTAATCCTCATTAACAAAAGCATCATATTTGCAGAAGTTCTGGAAAAAACTCACTTTGGCTTATGGGGCAGAGGTTGGCAAAGCCAAGTTTTTTTCAGAAAGTGTGAATTCGGACAAGTATTCCAATGGACCAAAGCTGCTTTCTTTCATAACAGCATTTAATGAGCATCTTAAATGTGACGTGAAGAGCGGCCTTGCAAACCCAACAAACAGCAGTTACTCTATTCAGGGGGCCTTCCCAACCCCATTTAGCTTTAAGTAGATTGTCACCCCTGAAGAGTCTCCTACGGAGGGCTTCCAATTTTCTCTTAAGTAATGTAGTGCTGAGAAAATGGGCTAGAGGATATTAAAATTCTCTTCTTGTACAAATACGGAAAAATATTTTTCTTTGAAGTTGCTTAAGATCATTTATTTCAAAGCCAAGGCATTTGAAATATGTACATGGGAGAAAGCCTTCCCGACAATCATTTATGGAACTCTGAGAAGTCATGAACTAAGAGGCAGCCACTGTGATGGGTAAAATTGCGTTCCTTAAAGATAGGTTGAAGTCCACCCCTCAGACCCTGGGAGGTGACGTGGTTAGGAAATAAGGTCTGTTTGTTTGCTAGCTTGCTGAAGAAGGGTCTCACTCTGTAATTCAGGTTGGTCTTGAACTTATTATGTAGCCCAGGATAGTCTCAAACTCACAGCAATCCTCCTGCCTTAGACTCCCCAGGAGCAGGATTACAGATGTGCACCACCATGCCCAGCTGGAAATAAAGTCCTTGCAAATGAAATCAACATGAAGTCACACCAGGGTGCAGCGAGCCCTGATCCAGTGTCTGGCATCTTTATGAGAAGAGGTCATTGGTCTACAAGGACCTAGACACAGAGAGTAAGATGGCCTGCAGTGACACAGGTAGAGACTGGAAAGGGGCAGCTGCAAGATTCGGGGTGCCAAGGACTGTCCACAATCCAGAAGTGAAGGGGCAGGTGGGAGTCTCCTGGACCCTCTGATGGTACATGGTCCACTGTCACCAGGGGCCTCCAGCCTTCAGAACTGCCGGAGAACAAATTTATGTTGTTTGAAGCCACCCAGGTTGTGGCCAGTTGTTATGGCAATGCTAGCGAAGTACCAGAGCCACTAAGGGGCAAGGCGTCTTCGATGGAGCATGACCCACCCTGTCCTCCCTGGCACTTCAGAGAAATGTGGCTTCAGCCTGCTGACCGACCCAAAGTGGGCTCCCAAGTCACACTATGGCTACCTTCCACAGTCACTGTGCCATTTTTTAAAATCCCAATCTGGAAGAACTCCTAACCTTCTGAACTGATGCCTGCCAACTGCACAACACAATTTAGTTAGAAAAGAAGAAACCCAGACCAAAAACAATATAGGATCTGGTTTTCTGGGCCTGAATTGACCCTGGAGCCCAAGAAAATGTTTGTGATCTGGAGGAAGGGCATTGGCTACAAGACTCACCTCTGCCCTTAGCTTGCAGGGAGCCTTGAGAAGACATTTAAGCTCTATGAACCTCAGGGTGTTCATCTATAAAATGGGTCTGTAGTTCTTGCCTTGCTAATTAGGTTTACTTGGAGATCAAACGTGAGAGAATGGGAAGCCTTAGGTGGAAATTGCACATGAAGATAAGGCATTGATTTAGCCATGCATGGCCATGAAACCCAGTCTCTTAGGGGGAGGGAGAGGATACTGAATATCAGTACTCATTTGCTGCAGAGCTCTGGAAGAAAGGATTTATCTGCCCAAGTCAACCAGTAAACCCGAGGGCCTCTAAGACCAAAACACTTGGCCAGCCACATAGCTCAGTGGACTGAAGCGCCTGCTTAGGCAGAGCACAGTGGCCCGGGTTCAATCCCTGGCATGCCATGCCTGCCCTGCCCCTGAGCACACTGACACAGCAACTGAGACTGCGTGTGGTGGCACACGCCTGTCATCCCAGCGCTTGGGAGGCTGAAAACAGGAGGATCACTACGAGTCTGATCTGTGTAGTGAGCCCCTGTAGACCCTGTAATAAAGAAAGAAAGAAAGAAAGAAAACCAAACACTTAGGGCCAGGGATAAAGCTCAGTGGCACAAGTGCCTACCTGTAAAGCACAAGGTCCTGAGTTCAATTCCTGATACAAAAAAAAAACACAATAAAAATAAAAATAAAATAATAAAACCAAACACTGGTTCTTCGTTTCTGCCTTCCGACATCTCTAGCTTGCCCTACCTCCTTTCTCCTCTAAATTACTTTTCTAATTGGGGAAATGTCTGTCCCCCCTACTCAAATCTCCTCTCTTTCTCTCTTCTTTTCTCCTTCCCTCTCCTTTCTCTCTCTCCCTCTCACCCTCTCACTCCCCATTTTTCCTTTGAAAAGTTTCCAGTAGAATGAATTCAGTGCTCCCAGCTGTCTTGGGCATACAGAACTCACTATGCACTTGAACAGAAATTATCTCCTTTGAAGAATCTCATCTTTAATCTCTTCCCAGGCAGGTTTTTGCGGTGCTGGAACAAACTGACACAATACTCTTCAAACTAAAAGCCTTTTTAAAGTTGCATTGAGAGAAGCTTGCAACTTCTTTATAATTGGAGGCTTCTTTAATTGGGTGGTTGATTTTTTAAGTAATGTTTGGTCATTAGGACTAATCAAATGCTCAAGAATAGTCGAGTCAAGGGGCTTTTGGGGAAGAGAAGGCAATTATTATCTCCGACATTGTAGTGGTTTAGAAAGACCACATCCTGGCTGGATTGAAGCATTGTTCTGTGTAACCCATGTCACAGTCGAGTTAGAATCAAGGTCTACCTGGGCCACCTGCATCATGGCAGCGCTGGTCACAGCAGGTGACCAGCTGGGAATGCGCCTGTCTCTTTCATCTGAGGCTTCTCTTGAGGTACCGAGAAGCTTGAGTACTTCCAGGGGACTTGTGGGAAAGCCTGGTGATGGGCACGGGAGAGAGACTGCTGGGGGAGACTGAGCTGTCTCTTCACGGAGGCCAAGATGACCTCCCAGGACTGCAGCCCACCCCAGCCCTTCCTGATCGTGGGATTTTGGAACAGTGTTAGAGCCACCACGTTGTCAGCAGGGGGAGTGAGGACAAATTCCCCGCTGAACCTGAGAGGTGGTGGAACCTTTAGGAGTGCGTCCCAGTGAGGTTGTTACTGGCTCTGCTCTGTGCTCTGGCTTCCTCTCTTGCAATAGGACCTCTCCCCCTCACATACATCCCATCCTAATGGCACTGACCAGGAGGTGACACAGCCAGAGAGCTCTCGGCAGAGCTGGCGCCATGCTGTTTGGATTCTGCCTGCAGAGCTGTAAACCGATCAACTCTTTTCATTATAAAGTTCTGGGCCTCATGTATTTTGTCACAGTAAGGGAAAATGGATGACTGCATCATCCAAATAAGACTTTTGGATCTCTTGCCAGGCCTTTCCTGATAGAGTTTTTATTTCTTTATTTAGGTTTTTGAGACAGGGTCTAACTCATGGTGATCCTCCTGTCTCAGCCTCCTGAGTTCTGGGATTATAGGAGAATTTCACCACACAGGCTTCCCTTGCCTGCCATTGACTTTGCACCTCCCCCATAGAGGGCGCTGTACCTTGAATGTCTCCCCCGGTTTGTCCATGTTTGTCTCTCAGCACGCTGCACCTTGATTCTGCTGCTCCTGAAGCTGCCCAGGTCTTGTTCCCCGAAGACAAAGCCCAGAGGAGGGCTGGGTGAGGGTGGACAGCTCTCGGCTCCAGCATCCCCAGCACTCTGCTGCAGTCACACCCCCACCCGCTGCCCCTGCCTGCCTGCTGCCTCCTGTGTGGCCATTTCTCAGGGGTGGGACAAATCACACTTCGCCTTTCTGCTTCTGATGGAAAGATCAGAATAAAACAAACCCTGTGCCAGGCCGCGTACCTCACTCCTGTCCAATTGCTATTCATTTCCAAGAGCTGAGGAAATGAAAGCATCCGCGCTGTGCCCTGGGACGAGGACCAGTGGATGCTAGAGCATCTTCCCAGCATGGAGGTCCCTGATGCAGGGTTTTGAAGTAGCCATCCTCTGCAGGGCTGTTCCTCAGGGGTGCTGTCTCCTTCCTCAGCACTGTGTTCTGCAGAGCTGGTAAGGAGGGCAGCAGGAGGACACAGGGATGCAGGACAACTTGGGAACTGTTCTGCTCACAGCCTTTCAGGAGGACAGCCAGGCATTTTTACTCCTGCCAGTGTCTGCAGCCACCTGCAGCCCTTGTTGCAAATGAACCACTGATAGCAGAAGGGAAAAGCCTTTCCCCTCCCTAGTGGTTCTCGGCCAGCCTCCAAGGCATGTGCAGAGGTCCCTGGGCAGCTCTTTGCCCATCCTGTTCAACCTGATGGATTTCATCAGGAAAGTTGGACACACTGGGGCCCGCTCAAAGCGCCACCACTGAACCTGGGCGTAAGGATCCGGTTTCCCATGAGCGCCTCTGCCCAGCGTCTACCTGGTTCTTCCAGATTCTCAACACAGGAGCTTGGGAGGCATCCCAGTTCCTCCCTCTTCTCCTGCTACCCCAGGCCTTCTTCCAACTCTCAGCCACTTCAGTGCACTCATCTTGTCACTATCATCTGAGTCTGTGCCCAGTTGTCTGGCCCCACTGTCACCCCTGTCCACGCCCACTGCCCTTAATTTGATTTTCACCCTGTAATTTTCCCTTCTCCAACCCATCCTTCTACACTGACCATAGAATTGGTTTTTAAACCGGAACCTGTTTGCGTCACTTGCCTATGCAGAACCCCGGGGCCATTTCCACAAAACTCCTTATCCCCAGGGCCCTACAGGACCCTACCACAGGGGCACCTGCTGCCACCACCCACCCTCTGCCATGGTCCTTTCTGACACACTGCTAAGCTTCCTCAGCTGAGCCATCTGCCCTATTTTCACTGCTTAACATTTCTGAGATCCAGATGGGTGTGAAAATTGACATATCCACTTAGTTACCTGCCCTTTGAAGAGCTGTTGAGAAGTCACTATAATTAATGACAACTTGAATCAGAGAAACCAGCATGACAAGTGGCCAGGGTGACAATCAGTTTTGCAAGGGAGGCAGGAGGAAAAAGAGAGAGATTTGCTCTGGGGTTCAGACTATGCAGCGGAGCCCAGGGAGACAAGAGGAATGATCAAAGTTGTGTTTTACCAAGATCTGGCCGGAAGTCCTGTGAAAAATGGACTGGAAAACAATGAGAAAGGAAGGAAGCCAGGAGCAGGAACCAGATTTTAGAAGCAGAGATCCCTCAGAGGACGCCTTGTAGATAGATGTGGGAATGATGCCTTAGCTAAGTACAGTGGTGATAGAGCAGAAGGGGGCATGTTTTTCTGTCAAGGGTAAGTGTTTCAGGCTTATTATCCATTTCTGTCTGTCACCCGACGCTATGGACTTCTGCTGGTAGAGTAGCCCAAAAGCAGCCAATTTGTGAGTGGATAGCTATGTTCCAATAAAACTTTATTTGTGAAATAAACAGTGGGCCAGATATGGCCTATGGGTCATAGTTTGCTGGTACCCAGCATTTTCTTAACCAGAATTCTGTATTAGCTATAGTACAAATACACAGAGCATCAGAATTCTCAGCCGAAAGTTGGTGGGCAGGAGTGCAACAGGGGTCCTGGGGATCCCAGTCCCTGCTCCTCCAGAGACCCATCCCCGTCCATAGACCCTCAGGGCTGCGTCTGTTGTGGGGCTTGGGTCTGAGCTGCCCCTTGGGTGTGGAGCCACCTGGCAGAAGCTGTGGCTACGTAGTGCATGTAGCTGCCTTAAAGACAGTGTCACTTTCTGGCTCCAGAGTTGGCGTCTGCCTTACTATCCACTCTAACCTCCATTTTTCTTGTGGTTTTTCCTCTTAACCCCGAGTCTTTCTGTACCTGAGACACGCAAATGTGTTGAATATATTCCTGAAAGCCGTTCCATAATGCTGCTTCACAACTGAGCACAATGTCCAGTCCTTTCTAATGAGCATTCCTCCAACCCAAATCTCGTATTTAATTGTTTTTTGTTTTTTTTTAAATATATTTAGTATAGGGTCTCACTACATAAATCAGACTCATAGTGATCCTCCTGTTTTCAGCTTCCAAAGCTCCCAAGTGCTGGGATTACAGGCACACGCCACCACCCCCAATCTCAATTGATTTCTCAATGCACCCCAGGGGTGGGGCCAGCACAGCACACCAGGGCATTGGACCCCCAGCCCCTGCATCTGCCTAAGCAGGTGCTTTAGTCCGCTGAGCTATCTCCCACCCTTTAATGATTTTTAAGTCCTCTTGTTGCCACATTCATGGACACCTAGCACAGCTTAGGCACTGTGGGTTCTTTGAAAGTAATCAAGACTCAGAAAACTAAAAATCTGAATGCAGATGAACAGGATGAAACTTCTACTGGTCCAAGGGGAAGCTTTGCAGAAGGGTGACAGCTGAACCATTCCTTGAGGGATGCAGTTGGATTCTCCAGGGCCCTAGGGCTGAAAGAGATGTGCTTTGGAAGAGCCTTCACTTGGGGAAGACTGAACTGGAGCTAGCTGGGTTGAACACAGTGGTGAGCACTGGCTGGGGGGCGACTAGAAAGGTTGGGGGCCTGGGTTATGAAGGGCATTAAATACCCTGGCCAAGACCATTCAGGGTGCTTCTAGGCACTTGGCCTTGATCAGAAGCGAATAACAACTGAGCCCCGCACTTTGAATACAAAGCTTTTCATATTAAGATTGAAAAAACCCCAAGCTCTTGCTTTGTCTGCTCTGACAAAGCTTCACCTGTGTCTCAGAGGCAGACCTTGTCCTCACAGCACCCTGTTCTGTTCCAACTGCCTTTTGAGTAAAAGTTATTCTTTCAGTTAAAGGTGAATTTCCGACCTCATTTACCTATTTCTCCCCGTTGCCAACCGTGGTGGGGAGATTTGCATGATGAGAAGAGGGAAGATGAAGCCGTCTTCTCCTAGGAGAAATGATCTGGGCCCTTGCGATTTGGAATTTATTCCAAGTTCATGCTTTGTGAGAAAAGTCACAGATGGCCCCCCAGAGCAGAGCCAGTATACCCATCCACGAGGGCTCACTTGCATCTGGGGGGCATCCGTAATTAGCTGGAGTGCCCCTCTCACCTGGCTTTGGAGAACAGAAAGGAGAGTTATGGCCAAGGTCACTTCTAGGGCATTTGTCTCTTTCTTCATTAAATAGTAATTAACAACTGATTAAGTGCCCAGCATCAGGCAAGACGGGAGGAGCATTCAGCATACTGGCAAATACAAATCCTGCCTCCCTAGCATGCACGCTCAGTGACCCAGAGACTTTCTCCATCTGATTCACTGCTCCATTACCAGTCTTTGTTTTTAAATAGTATCCAAAGTACTGTAGGGGGATCAGTCACTATTCGCTATATGAAGGAATAAGTGAATGAAAACTGTTCTGTTTCAATGGAAAGAATACCAGACTACTTGGCTTCAGTCCCAGACTCTGACTAGAAGCAAGCCTGTCTCCTCACCTCTACAAGGGACTTGCTTGACCTAGTGAAATGGGAAGGTTTGATCCCAGCAATGGTGAACCCCTGGAGCTCCATATCACAGCCCTATCTATCCTCATCTTCCTGAATGAGAGAAACCCACCTAGTGAAAGGTTACACCTATCATACTTGCTAAAAGGTCACCATCTCCTGGATGGGCCTCAGATAGCGCTGTTACTCTAATCAGGGCAAGCTAAGAAGCCGACAGGGTTGAGACACTGGCATATAGACTAAGTAACTGGGTCTTTTTATGGGTCTCTTGGTGAGTGTTGAGAGGCGGAGCAAGGGGCAAAACCCTGCCCCCCTTCCCTCCCCCCCCCCGCCCGTCCTCTGCCACAGCACACGGCTCCGGTTAATGGAACTTTCTCGGGCACCCTAGTTGCATCATCAGCAGAATAATCAGCAGAGAGCTGGCCAGCCACCCAAGCTGCCCTTTGCTTTTTGGTCAAGTGAGCCCTCACAATGACCAGCAGGTCGGCTCTTCCTGGGTAGCTGTAGCACCTCAGACAATAGGCCCACCGAGGCCATCAGTCTCGCATTTATCTGCCCAACAATGGCTCAGTTTTGCACTGCAGCATTATTTAAAGCCAACTTAGAAACACACACCAATGCCCTCCCACCCCCATCCCTGCTGGGGACTTTGAAAGAGATCGCAGTGTAGCCAAGCTGTGCTGTGACAAGGGGTTTTATTCCTGAGCATGAGCCAGAGGCCTGCAGAATCTCCACCACTGCATTCACATGTCAGGTGAATTTGTAGGCAAAACAGAGCATGCGTGCACAGTCTGCTGTGCTCCACATTCCAGCCAGTGTGCGTCTGCCACGTAGGTGTAGGCCAAGGAGGTGGCTGAACCTGAGACAGTGTAGCGTCCTGTTCAGATGAGGGTACCTTTCTACCCCTTGACACTTTTGTTTCTTGCTTGAAATGAAATAATATCTGCTCTTGGAAATTATTGGAGGTACCCGGTCCTTAAAACTTCCTTGTGAACAATGGAAGTGTGGAAGGGCTTGGCCTTGTTACTGCTGTCATGTCTTCAACACTGTGACCATTGCCAACAAAACAGTGCTTTGGCCTAGCGCTGACAGTGACAAGGAGCTATTACCATCTGTCACTTGATCCAGGCCACTGAGGCATAAGAGGCACTGATTCCCATATTGATGGATGGGAAATGGACAGGCAGAGGGGTTAAATGACTTGTGTGAGGTCGACCAGTGTACAGTGGGGCCAAAGGCTCTGCAGTGTGGACAGGCCCAAGTCTCAGCGTCTACATCATCTCTCCTACAGTATCCGAGGCAGGTGGTCACCTATCTCCGGCATGGCTGCATTCAGCAACGATGAACTTGCTTCTTCACAAAGCAACTGCCTGCTTCCAATGCTGGCTGAACCTCACTGTGAATTCCCCGTTGCACTATGGAACCCGTGGTGGAGTGACAGCTGGTGGTCAATGCTCAGCTGACCTGAACCAGCGTGGTGCTCGCTGAGTGTAGAGGCCCCACCCAACGGTTGTTGCCAGCGGCATAAGGGGTAGAACTGGAGAAGAAGAAAGCTGCCGGGAAGCTGTGGGGAGCCTGGCGGAGCTTGTCATGCTGGCTTTCCTGATGAATTCGGCTGTTCTCATCATCAAAGAAGCTCAGGACCTTACCGTTGCTGAGAATACTATGGTTCACTTCAGGGAGCTCTGGTCCTTCCTTGGAGCATCACTTCCTGGCTCTCGCATGAAAGATATTGCACAGCTCGGTCCCCTGGAGGAGCTTGTCTCATTGGCTTTCCCGATGGGAACTCAGTACCCCTCATTGCTGGAGGGGCTCAGGATCTCACTGTCACTGAGGATGACTATGGCACTTTCAGAGGAGCTCTTGTTCTTACACTGAGTGTCACTTCCTGGCTCCAGTGCAGATCTCTCAGTCTGCTGGCACAGATTTTCGGGCTCCCCCCACTGACCTTGGGGCCTTCCCAGCGCAGATCCATGAAGTAGCCTGCATGAGACACTCTCATGGGTTCTTGGCCTCCAGCTGGATTTGTGGAACACATTGTTATGGGCTCTAGGTCTTCAGCTGGACTCATGTAGGACATTGCTGTGGGATCCGGGTTGTTGGCTGGATTCTTTCGTATTTAGTGGGTGGACAGATTTCCTGCACTCTTTTCATGTGTGACCTTTTGGGTATTATAAAATATTATTAAGTGCCCTTACTGTATTTTCCCCTTTAAGACCCCAGACTACCACGGAACCCAGGCCTGCCTCCCTGTGCTTTATGTCCAGTACTGATAGTTCTTCCTCGTTAGCTGTATGTGGCAAGTCAAGTTCTTCTCTTCTCACAGCAATCTGGTGTGTGTCTCAAGATAAGCCCAAGCCTTGTACACACACATCTTCCTCTTTAAGCCAAATAACTCCCCAACTCTTATTGTCATCCTCATTTAAAAATGTTTTAAATTGTTAGTATTCCTCTTAAAATGGCATGGCTAAAATTTAACATAATAGTCTACCTGTGGTTTAAGAAATAGAACTATTGTTACCATTTTTTTTTTTTTTTTGGATTAGAGGGCTCTTTGTCTATGGATGCCACCAGAGCCTGCGTAAGCCATGTGATCTAGCTCCTACCCAGAATAATGGCATATGGACAAGGTAAGATTTGATTAGAGGAAATCAAAAAAGCATAATATTCTGTGGTAGAAAAGTAAACCTGGGGACACTATGGTGATACCCTGGCAGTGTCAGGTAAGCTAAAAAGGACAGAGACAGATACTGAGGCTTTAGTCAGCCCTCAGGCCTCATGCCAACTTTCTCTGTCCTTCTCTGTTCTTTGCACATGTACCCCCTCTTCAGGGAGCTCACACAGGAAGCTCGCTAGAAGAGAGATTCCCTGGCCCCCTCTGAGTCTCCAGAGAGGGGCCAACAACCACCTTTCTAATAAGTTTCCCAGAGCTTCTGCTGCTGCTGCAGATGTGCAAGCCACATCTTGAGAATAACTCCCTCCAGTGATGGAGAGAAGGAAGATAAACCTGGGCCCCTGACTAACTCTATAGAGCGCAGGTGCCTCACCACTCTAGAGCAGTCAGCCTCTCAAATAAGAGACAGACTCATTTCCTAGGGTTACCAGATTTAGCAAATGAAAACGAAGGGTGTACAGTTAAGTTTGAATTTTGGATACACAATGAATAATTTCAAATATTGTATGAGAACTATTTATGCAAAAATATTGTTAGCCACCTGAAATTCAAATTAAGCAGGTATCCATGGGATTGCTTTGCTGCAGCGGATTCGTGTTCTCCTCAGTAATTCAGCATCACTGAACATCATCAATGTCAAGATCCTGGGCCTCACACAGGGTCTGCAGAACCTTGCCTGTTTGGGGTCCTCAGCCTCTGACAGAACAGAAAACATGATGTTCTCCTAGAGCCAGTCCTGGGTATTGGCCCAGACCCAACTCTCTTCTCATCTTAGTTTTACTTGCATTTTCCTTCTTAAGCTTGCCCGTGCTGAGGGCAGAGATAGTCTCTTAAGAGCTAGCACAGGGCCTGGAAGACAGTAGTAAGTCACTGCTGTGGGTTTTTTTGATCCTCCAAAAGTGAAGCGCTGGAAAATCTTCCAGACTCATATGCTAACGATGTGTGGAGGAGGGCCTTGGGAGGTAACAGAATTGGATGAGGTCATGAAGATGAGCTGTGTGACGGCATTGATGGCATTATAAGAAGAGGAAGAGAGGCCTGAGCCTAATTCTTACTCCCCTGCATGTGCATCCTCAGCAAGCTACGAGGCAGCGAAGAGGTCCCTGTCAGACACTGGGGAAGCCCTTGGACTTGCCAGCCTCCAGAAACATAAGCTGAAAGAATTCTTTTCTCTATGAAATACCAGCTGCAGCAACAGAAGCAGACTAAGATGGTCGCTGATACCTGTTTGTGATGTAAACAGCTGTATCCAGCTGGCCTCTTGTGGGCATGATGAGGCTCAAGACTGACCTGGACAGCTGCTTCCTCCAGGCTGGCATTCAGGCTGCACTGGCCCTGGGAATTGCACCTCAGCCCCCACACTGCTGTGCCAAACTTGGAAAATGCTAAGAAAACTAGGCAATAGGCAAATGAGCATTGTTGGAGGAAAAGGATGGAGATACCAACTCGTTCTCTCCGCATTGCCTCTGATCAGCTTTCAGGAAACGGCAATGGAGTCTCTAGGAGGCTGGCTAGAGGCAGCATCAAGGGTCTGACCTTCGACAAGGCCAGAGGTCAAAGGGTAATAGAAGTCTAGGCTCTAAAGACACAGTCCTGACAACTTAGATAGGTTCCGTCCCAGGAAAGTGGTTGTAGAAGTGGCTTTGAAGGTCCAAATGTGCGGAGCTCGGGTGGCAGCTCTGAATATAGCCCTGTCCACAGGGGTGTCTTGCCTCACCCTAGAAGAGCCACTCTAGGGCGCTGAGTGGGACCCATCCCTGGCAGCCCCCGGGACCCAGTGCCGTCTGTATACCCAACACCATCATGATTCTGTCCCCATTGAGGCACTGCCTACATTTATTGGCATGTGATAAGGGCAGTCAAGGACTGGACCTTAGACCTAGGTACACAGAGGCATCTCTGAAGGATTCCTGGGCCTGCACCGAGGAAGTCGGCATGGAAAAGTGTGAGCTGGGCTCTGGCCCCTGCTGCAAACAGTGGTGCTATCTGCATTCCTGAGCTGGGAAGCACAACATGCCCAAGACTCAAAATTGTTTTTCTCTTGATTCTTTGAAGCTGAATTCTGCCCACCTGCTGGGGACTCTCCCCTTGGACTTGGGGTGCTGGTCACTCTTGACCTGGATTCCTCTATTTACCTACCAGAGTCTCAGATGTCAGCCCACATGCTGCCCATATTGAGTGTCCGGTGTCCATCTGGCCACAAGCCACCACACTGGCTTTTCTCGGAGAACCTGTCAGGACCAGCCAAAGCAGCAGCCACCAGCCACCACCCCCTCTGCCTGGGGATGGCGCCAAGCACGCGGTGCTCTTTTTCCCACTGTTGTCCATTCATTGACTTTATTCCTATCGTTATTTCCAGATTTGCCTCAGAAAGATTTTAAGGTAAATTTATTTTTCCAACCTTCACAAAAAAAAAACACTATGAGGTAAGGACTGTGAGGATTATTATTTTTCCATTTTAACACCCACAAACTGCTGCTTAGAGAGGGGAAGAAACACAGCCAGTGAGCACAGCTAAGGAGAACTGGGATTTGAACTTGGGTCATTTTGATTCCAAATCATGTCCCTCTTGTCCTAAGTAAACTTAAAAAATAAAACTGGGAAGCACTGATACACATAAAGGTACAGTCAGGACAAACTGTAGAGGGGCTGTATCCTGGGTTCACCAGCATGCCAGCTTGTATGGCATATAATGAAATCCCTTCCCTGGGCTCAGGAGTCTTCCAAACACTGCTGCAATCAAGTTGAGCTCTACTGTGCATGCAGCCATTCGTCCTGGGGCGCTCACATGTCCCTGGTGGGTGCCACCTCCACATCCCGTTGGAGAAACGGAGGTGTCCAACCTGGCCAAGGTCCCTGGGGGGAGGTGGAGAAGATGGAAGTCCAGCCCCTTTCTCTCTGGCCCTTAGAGACCAAGATGCCTGTGTCTAGTGCCCCTCTTCACTCTGAATGCATTTTCGAAGACACAGATCTTTGAGCTCCATTCCTGGCCTTGGTGATCAGAATTGCCAAACGTGGGGCCTAGGAACACAAATTCCCCAGGCAACACTAATGCCACTGTCCCCAGGAAGGAGTGGGGAACAAACATTTTCAGCACCTGGTGTACCTGGTGACCAGGAGCAATGGAATGGAATTATAGGTAGCGTTTACCTGACTTTACTACGCAGAATTCTCAGTGTCATGCAGAGTCAAGTCACTTAATGGATAAGCACCGGAGGCTTCTAAGATCTGGCGCTTATAAACTAAAATCTGCCCATGGCTAGAGCTGACTGAGGACTCTAAGTTGGCATCCAACTGAGGAGCTGCATGCCACCCAGCCTCGGTGACAGAGATGGCTGGGAATCCTGCAGTTTGGGAGAAGGGCTTGCTTGCCCAGCATCCGTCGGTGCTGTCTCCAGCTTGCTGTGCTTTCCAGTTGCTGCTCTTCCTGCCCTGTGCACCAACCATGCCCAATAGCTAAGCTGTAGTTATGGATACTGCGACTGAATCTGAGCCATCCGCCCCCGCTGCCAAGTCTGATTTACGGTAGTATGGTTAGTGTCACACTATCCCTTTCCCACTGGAAACTGGGTCTGCATGGAGCAATGGGCCTTGGGATCTTTTGTCTTGGCCAAAGTTGATTCCTAGTCAATGAAGCTTAAGAACTGTTAGCCTGAAGACCTCAACTCTTAAAGCTGGAGGACCCTGGCACCTAATCAGGCAGCCTCAGAGGCGCTATGGCAGTGATGGATCACTGTGCTATGGCATCTCTGACCAGCTGGACTCAAGAGGTCGTTTCTTTAGATTTTTAAGACAAAGGTCAGGCACATGGACAATGGCTGCCGGCCCAGTAATGTGACATTTCATTTACCGCAGCCTAAGCGCATAGCTTGTATGTGTTAATATTGGATTATTTCTCTTCATAGTTAGCTGCCTCCTCACTTCACTGTTGCCATGGTAACGCTTCTCAAACACCACTTCCTACTCTGAATACACAATGTAAACAATCTGCAGTTGAACATTTCCCAATTTAGGGGTTTGGAGTCAAAGTCTACAAGCCTGCCATTAGGAAATCAGGTGAGCCACCAAGCCCAGAAGACTGGGGGCTCATTATGGGATGGCCGCCCCAGGTTATGACAGCTAGGGAGGGAGGTCACAGAGTCACTCAGCAAGTACTCTGCTTTTTCTTGAAGGAACATTTAGTATGGGGCAGGGCTTGGAGAGATGCATAGACCTAGCAGGGACCCTCAGGACGAGGAACCTCCAGTGCTGAGAGGCAACATGGCTTCCCTAGTGTCACATAGATGGCGGCAAAGTTAAGACCAGAGCCAGATTTGTCCTGAAAATGCTCGGCCAGTGTGCGCCCCTTTAAGCCCTCAGCCAGCACTCACTGGGCATGTTCTGTGTGTCCTTGCTTTCTACTCACTGAGCCTAGATGCAGTCACTGTCGATGTCAGCACAATGTCTGCCAGCCCGGCCAGCCCCTCTGGCCAGCCTGCGAGGCTCTGAAGACTGTGTTCCCTCTGCTAAGGAAAGCAGGGCCTTGGCATGAGCTCTAGGGTCAGCCCAGGATCCGACCAGTGGCCTTGATGTTTTCTTTCTGTTGAAGGAGCTATTTTTATTTCCAGTCTGTATCCACACACAGTAATGTATGCAATTTCCACATAGTTGTAAGCAAGGCAAGGAGATTGTCATTCTTTTATCAATAGGAAAACCTCAGACCATTTTCTTTCAACTTCATAGAAACCCTTAGAGGCCTTTGGCTTCTGAGTAAATGATCACTTGATTTTTGTGTCCTTAGAAATGAACCAAATAACACAGCCTTAGAGCAGTGGGAGGAGGGAGGGCATCATGTACAGATTTTAACGGCCAGAAGCCAGGCTCATCTCTAGTACAGGGACCCCAGGCTCTGCTCTACGAGACCACAAGAACTGGGTTTCCCCTGGTTACAAAATTATGTGTGGAAGTTTGCCTGCTGTCTGTGCTCCGAGGGACACCTCTCGGGTTTCCCCAGTGGTACCAGCTATGGGCACAGGATAAGTAACAGTGTCTCAGAGAGGCCAGGCTGGCCTCCAGCTCCCTATTCTGATCCAAATCTGCTGGGTCCCCCTTGTGAGCCCACCCCCCACAGTCCTCAGCATTTTAACCATGAGAGGGGAAAAAGCCACAAACATATCAGATAATCCAAGGAGGGGGTTGAGCATTTAACCTGGGTCACACAATGTTCCCCACCCTCAGCCAAGGTGACACAGCTATCTCTGCATTCTGTCCTTGGGTCTCCTCTCAGAGGACAGAGGTGATTCAGGAGACTACTGCCTTTCCATGCTCTGGTGAGACCTTTTTGCTGAGAAAAAGGAGCTACAAAGCAGAAAACAAGGCAGGCAGCTAAGCTCAGAGGACTGGCTTGACTGCCACTTCACTGAGAAAGTCATGTCCCTCCTCCGAGCCTCAGTTTCCCCATCTATAAAGTGCAGGGATTAGAATATCATTGGTATTCCTCAAAGTACCAGTTCGATGAGGGGTGGTAAGCGATGGCAGGAGGAACAGGAATCCAGGTGGAATGAGTGGGAAAAGGCAAGACTGAAGGATGCTCCTTCGTAGATGTTTGCAGAGCCACTAATACACCTTTCAGAGTTACCAAAGGAAAGACAGCATACAGTGCTTCCCAAACCTGTTCAACCATAGAACCCCTAAGCTACTTTAGTATCAACATTAACATTCTCTTTCTTTCCTTGAAGAAGCAAAAAGAAACTGATCCTTACATCTCTAAGCATCTAAGCCTACTTGGTCTTCTACTTTATTTCTAAAATAGACACTGGTGAGACCTTGTGGTTAGGTGAAGATGCACCTGAAACTAAGACTCCTTGGAAGCCCTTAGAAGGTGGGTTGCTGGCTGGGGGAGAGGATTTCCATTTCTCCAGAAATTATATTCAAGGTGTACGTACTTCATGTGCTGCCCTGGAGGACAAGGACGACAGAGTCCACCGGATTTTCAAACATATCTGTGACCCCAAAGATGGTGGACCCCATACGTAAGCTCTTGCCAGCTAGTCCCCTGATGAGGTCTGATTTTTGTAGGAATTTGGGGATGAAAAGAAAACCAGACGAGACCTTGGGGTCTTGATGGGTGCTCAGGGGAGTCGGGAAAGGCAGAAATGACAGAAAAGGGAAGAAGTAGAAAACATGAGGGAGCAGCAGCAGCTCCACTTTGGGCAGGATGCCCCCTATTTCTCCCCTGGTCCCAGGCGCATGCTTCCAAATACAACCCCATGGTTCTTCGTTATGAAATATGGCTACTGAATATTAATGCTTTGTGGCAGAGAGAGAAAATTACTGTTGTATTCAAAAGCCTCCATCTCTTACAGGTCACCAGGGCTCCGTTTATCAAATTATTACTCAAGGGCGCAAGTGTCCTGAAAGTGTGCTCAAGGCCAGACATGTTCTTGTTAAGAGATACCAGCGCTCGAGCTGCAAGCTCCCTCCGTGTAGACTGGAGAGCCGTGCGGTGAAGCTGAGAAGGGCCGGCCAGGACCCAGCCCTCAGAACAGAGCACAACCGTGGCCCAACGGGACCGAGAGAAGATTCTGGTGGCACCAGGAAGCCCAGGAGAGAAGTCTGGATCCACAGAGGGAGCTTGTGAAGTGGGAATTCACAAGCAGAGTTCTAAAGTTCAGCAGCCCGCCCGTCTGCTGTCCTTTGATCACTGGCCTTTGAAACAGAATACTAATCATAAGTTTATACATTATTATTTACCAGCAGCCCGAGGGATTAGCATTCCCGGGGCCTGAACAGCCTCATGACTACTCCTATGAACAACCGAGGGCAGGACGGCCTGGGCTGTGGCACAGGGGCGGACATAACCGTGTTCTATTGTTTTTCATGACCGAAGAGTTCTTTTCCGACTTTCCTTTGATATCTTGGGAAGTATCTATATTCTCCTACCTGAAATAGCTCTGCCTTGCAGGTAAAAATGTATTTCAGTTTGCTTACAGATCCTGGTTAAAATAGGGGAGGGAGGAAGGAGAGGCCCCCAAAGCTAACCAACAGCATTCATCAGAAATCCTTTGAATTAATTTAAAAGCTGAGTCATACAGACCCATCAACATTGCATAACAGCCATTAAAGTATTAGTATGACTTTGGGGGACACTTTATTATGCAACCCAGTGGTAAATCTCCTCTGGGTCCCCTTTTTTTAATTCTCCTAAAGAGTTGCAGTTTGCTAATTTATTTTCAAACAAGCTGAGTCTGGGTTGTCCTAGCTTCCTGCTTGGCATTTGGCTTCCTTGCAGGGATGGTGGACCATGCAAGGGTTGGCATCCAACATTAGAGAGGCACTTGATGGTTTTAGCCTTTCTGATCATATTCAAAGGCAACAGCGGCAGAACTGTCAGTTCATACATTTACGAAGTGTACGTGAACAGCTCCTAAGGGCAGAAGAGCGAGCTCTGAATCTGCCCGGATCTGAGCACCAGGCTCCTTCTGTCTTCCTCGGTCTTGGTTTCTCCATAGGGTTTAGAGAGGAACACTTGTTCTTGTAAGAATAGTTAAGAGCAGGGATCCTGGACCCCTACTATCTGGCTTTGAGCCTCAGCATTGTGGCTTACTAGCTGGGGACTTTGGCAAATTGCGAAGTGTTCAGAGCCATGGTCTCCCACATCTGCAAAGCAAGTGAAACTGTGCTCTCCTCAGGGTCAGTTGTTGGGAGGATTAAGTGGCTTCCTGGATGGCTGTCATGTTCTTCTCCTTCCCCTCACCCCGCTCTCTGCTCTTCCTCTTTTGTGTTGCTGGGGAATGAACCTTTTCAGCAGAGCTACCTCGCCAGCCCACTCTTTCATTTTGAGGTGGGTCTCACTAAATCATCTAGGCTAGGCTCAAACTTGTGATCCTTCCGCCTTAGTCTCCTATGTCTATATCACCAAGCTCAGTTTTTTAAATGTTTTGAGCACTGCCTGGCCCAGAGGGAGAATTTAGAACAATGGTTGTTCTTTTGGAGACCCTGGCAAGATGGTGGTTGTGCATGGCAGGGATGACTCACCAAGCCTTCTTTTCTTGGGCTTCATTTCCCAGCCTCCTCAGGGTCATGGCCAGGTGGCTGAGTTGTAACCCATAAATGAAGTTGAAGACATCTCAACCTGACCCACACAATCCCTCTGTAGGGGACTCTACATCTTGGTACCCCCCAACCCCCACTATCTCAGGAGCACAGATAAGCTTGGTGTCCTGGGAGCCACATGTTGGAGATGGCATGGCCATAAGACCCAGGGAACTAGAATCCCTCAGCAACTGGATGGAGATGAGCAGCCTGCTGACTGTCCCAGTTTGGACTTCATGTGAGGGAGAAGCTTCCTAAGTGTAAAATCAGTGAGACTCGGGGTCAGCTAGCCAGGCCCCATCCGAGGTCCCAAGTCCCACTGGATGAAGACACCTTCCTGGAGGGGCCAACCTCCAGGATTGTAATTCTTTGGTTGTTCAGCTCCAAGTTTCTGATGTTATCTGGATAACAAGCAAAGGACAGCCAGTTCTCTATACAGGGACAAGAGCTCATGCGTCTGGCAATGCTGGCCCGGTGTCTGGCAAGCTCCCGGCAGACTGCTGCCCAAGCTGGCTGCATGAGCTGACTGCCTCCGCTTTCTGGACAATGGGACGGCATTTCTGCCTGGATGCCACAGGAACTCCTCAGATTACCCAGGCAGTAGTAGCCCAGGTTCAAAATCTATCATTTAAGTCTGTGGAGCTTTGTCTGTCTCTGTCTTCCCAGCCTCAGCTGTCACTACAGAGAGAATTAACAGCAGTGTTGCCTCCAAAGTGGGTGAAGGAAAAACCTTTGCATTAAAAATAAGGACAGGACACATTTCCTGATGTAGCAGGGGGCCCAGAAGAGGCTTGCCCTGTGGTGCTGGCTTGTGGAGGGGAAAGACAGGTTGGTGTGGGCCTGGGACGAAGACACATCTGTCCCAGCCGCACCTGCCGGTCACTCCCTGTGACAGATTCTCTGTCTTTGAGGAAGATCTCCAACACTGGATGGGTCCCTCTTCCTTGTTATTTTCCTCCTGATATGGTAATTTTTTCTACACAGGTGGTGAGACCCTTCCTGACTGGCAGAGAGGCCAGAGCTTTAGTGTCCTGAGCTACTAGGAAAAAAAAAAGACAAAATGTGAAAACTCAATGGAGCATATTCATAGGAAAACAAAACCCACACTGCTCACGCCTTCAGTAGAGTGAACACAGAGGAAATCATGGCTTTTGCGCCATGCCATGGTGTGTGCTAGCTAACAAGACCATGCTATGCGTTACACCTTGTGAGCCAAGTCCCTTGTCAACTTGCCCTGCTCTTGTCCCTGGGGTCCCCTACCTGCCTTGTCTCCACTCTCAGACCAACAGGGTCAAGTGAAGGGGGGGCACCCTGGGATCTGAACCTTGGGCCGGAAGCTCAGATTTGTGACCTATTTTCTGGGGGATCTTGGACAAGTCTCCCAGTCAAAATTCCATACATCTGGCTGGGGCCGATATTCGCCAGCTAAATCTCTGCTTCCGCAGTGACCAAATTCTCCCACTGCTCAGTCAGACATGCCCTCCTTGATTAGGTATGATCATGTGACTACATCCCTCTCAATGGAATATTAGAAGTCTCAGGGGCCATTTCCTGTCCTCCTCCTCCTTCCAGCTTGACTGGAACCAGGCATGGTGGTGATTCAGCTTTGGCCACGGACAGGATTCTGTGAGGTGGTGGTCCTCATTCCATCCCCAGTGGTATGAAGGTACAGCCAGTCTTGGGAGTGCTAGATGACTCATACTGGGTCTTACATGCTTGAGCTGAAGGAGCTGAGGTAATTAGGGGGTGGTTATGGAAAGACAAGCATAATCACATTTTTCTTTCTCCAGACAATTACTCTACCCAGTGGTAGAGAAGAGAGTGTAACAGAAAGACTAGGGTTAGAGAAGCTGGTTCAGAAACAATGACCCTCATGAGAAAGGGACTCAGTGAAGTCAGAATAGCTGGGAGAAGGGGAAAGACCTGAGGCTTAGTGAGTAATGGGCTTGGTGTGGGGTGTGGAGAAGAGAAGGGAGGACAAAGACTGCACCCTGAACACACATGACCCAGGGAAGGTTCTAGCTAGAGACAGACTTGGGAGTCAGCAGCAGGGAGAGCACTGAGGACTGTCCTCAGCGCTTGAGCCCCAGTCCCCTCTTCCACAGGGTTAGTCATCAGCACTGTAGCCTTGGAAAGAAGGGTAGAGAACAAGTAGAAAAGAGGGGCTAGAACAGAGTCCCAGGGAACTTGGGACTGTGTTCCAAGTAGGCCAAGGTGCCCTTGCCAAGGAGGCCAAGGAGAGTTGCACAGAGACGGAAGGGAAAATCATTCCATGCCCTGTCAAGACGTAAGGGCTGACCACAGTAAGAGCACATGCAGGAGCATCTGGGTCTGCTGAGATCTGTCCCAGGTCACTGGTGGCCCTGATGGTGAAGATGGGTGAAAACCAGTGGTAAAGCTGAGGCGACGGTGAGAGTAGCAGCCCTAACAGGGCAACCATCCTTGTCTTCTTCATGTTGGGCAAGATGTGTTTATTTGTTTATTCTATAAAGACTTTATTAAACACAGAATGGGCTGGAGGCACTGCGTTTGGGGCTGTGGAGAAGATGGTGAGGTCCTCACTTGCTAGGAGGGGACAGGTACTCTCACCTGTGTCACACAGATGGAATGACTGTGATGGAAAGCACACCGGGGGCTTTGGAACACAGCATGGCCAACTTTTCTAAGGACATGGAAGGAACGGGCAGGGGAGGGAAGAGAAGTGAGGGCCACTGACATGGCTGTCTCTGGGGTTGCCCTTTGCAGAGCTCAGGTCTTAGCTGCAACAGAGGGATGGCACTTTTGGATCTACCCAGAGCTTGGCAGGGCCACAGGACCAGCCTTGGTCAATGAGTGGGCATGTCACTTCTGAGCAAGAGCATCCAATGGGCAGCACCGGAGCCTGCTGATGTCTCTTTGCCCTCTGTTGTGGCAGGCAAGACTGGCTGCTCTCAGGTGTGTGTGTGCCTCCTCCTCAGTACACACACCTCTTGACAGACCAGAGGCTCCAGCAGAAAGGAAGTTTCATGGTTTGCGTTCCAGTTGTCCCCGTCTTATGACATGACCTAGCCCCATGGTTCTTAAAGTGTGGTCCCTGAACCAGCTGTATCAGTTCCACGGGATGTGCCAGAAGTGGGTGTTTTTAGGTCCCAGCTTACCATAGCAGCACCTCTGGGGAGGTGTCAGCAGTGCCACTGGATTGCCCACAAACCTTCCACTGGAGACTGAGGTGTTCTCAAGTCCAAGAAGCACTGCCTTGCTGGCGCAGATGAATGTAGCTGTCCTGCAGAGTAGGAGAGCTGAGGAGGCACACAGGAGGTCATTCTACCAAACTTTACAGAGGACACATTAAACAACGAGGCTCATGTGTTAGAGAAAAAGTTTTGGTTTTTTTTTTGGTGGAACCAGGGATTGAACTCAGGCTTTGTGCTTGCCAGGCAAGTGCTGTGAAAAGGATTTTTAAGAGAAAAATACTGTGCCCTTCACCACAGACTGAGCCATTCTATCAAAATGGCTACAACTGACCACTTAGTCTCCTGCATCAAGCCAGAAGAAGACGGGTGGCTGCAGAAACAGGCACCCTGAATCCCTGGGCACTGAAGCTAGGTAGCAAGATCCACCAGGGAATGTGCTTCCCTTTTGTACCTGTGGCCCAGCTCACTGAGAGAATGCTCCTAGATTCTCTGAATCTGAAAGGCACTTGAGCCCCAGCTCTCTTGTCCAGGGTTAGTCATCAGTGCTGCCACCCAGGGCGCTTGGTAACAGGCAATATTTACATGAAGCAAAAAGAGCAATTTCAAATTGCTTTTTAAACTGTTAAAAGAAATCCATTTGTACATGCAAAATTATTCTCAAGGTTCTAGCTATTAACTGAAAGCAGGTGAAAAATGTCAAAGAAAAGAAATTCTACTCAGGGAGCTGGCTAAAAGTTTCAAGGCAAATAGCTGATGACTCTTTCGACTGGCTTTGGATTCAAAAATACCTGTTTTCACTAGCCCTAGATAAGCTTCACGAACAGAGTTTTAAGAAAATATGAATTATAGGGCTGGGGACATAGCTTAGTTGAATAAGCACTTGCCTGGCAAGTGCAAGGTCCTGAGTTCAATCCCCGGTACTGAAAAAAAAAAAAAAGAATTCGATGTCAATTTCTTTGTTGGCACTGCTTTATCTAATATGACTCAAACAATGCCTTGTGAACAGGACAGCTGCATACCATCACTCCAACTTTCTTTCCTTGACTTCAATTTGACGCGGAGGCCCCTGTCCAAGCAGCTTTGCGAGTAAGATATATGACACTATTTCATGGTCTTCTGTGTTATTGGTGGACATCTGTGTCCAGCCCAGTTCATGAGAAAATCTTCAAATGTGGAAAAAAGTGCCATGTCAGAGGCACACTTGGTAGAGGACACTGCACTGGAGGGAGGGGCTCACTCAATCTGAGGCTCTCTGCAGGCGGAAACAGAGCCTGAGCTCTTTTACGGAGGCCAGGCCCTGCTCGTTCATCCTGGTTCTCTAGGGATTCCCTTTGTGATTAGCTTTGTGCTCATGCCTTCAGTATCTTCACTGGTCTTGAAATCAAGCTGCTGAAAATAATTAGAGACCCTTCTCCTCGCTGTGTCTCTAAGCCAGGCAAACACAAGCAAAACCATCCCTGCTTATTCTGTCTGGAGGGACACTTGCAGGTGACAGTCAGCTAGAGGCACTGAGAACAGCTCCAGCAAGAAACTCTTCTCACACTTGAATGTGCACCAAATCTCCAGGGGATCTTGTTTGAAATGCACATTTTGGTCCACTAGGTCTGGTGGAACTGGAGTCTCACAGGCACCCGGGCAATACCCATGCTGCTGCCACCCCAAAGTGGCACAAGGAGCCCTGGGGCAATGCTGCATGCTGCGGAACAGTGAGTCTGGAGCCCTACTTCCCTTTCTAAGGTTCTAGCTCCTATTTGATTTAGGGTTCCTTGAAAGCAGAAACTGAGTCTTAGACATTTTCTGCTTTTCCCTGGCAAGCACCTGGCAGGAGGCCTGTACATGGTGGGGATCTATTTAATTAAACAGACTTGGCCTTGTTCCAAAAAGGATTTTAAGTGGACTTAACCCTTACTACACCCTAAATGGGCACGTGATAAGTTAGCCAGGGAAGGAAGTGAGGCCTGGAGGTCCTTCCGGATAAAGGTCCCCTCCACCTGTCAGAACCTGGATTACACCTCCGTTCTCCATGGAAAAATTTCTTCCTGCCCCATTTTAAATATGGTTTACGATAGAGGGCTGGTGTGAAACAGGGAAGAAAAGCAAAACAAAACGAGAGAGCCCCGCGAAGCGCTAAGGTTTGGCAACCTCAAGAGCTCAACTCGCGGCGGCAGAGCTGCTTCAGAACTCACTCTGCCTGGTCTCCAGCGCTTTGCAGGTCGGTGTCGCGCGTCCACCACCCAGGTCCCCCGTCAGCCCCAGGAGCTCGCAGAAGCCGATCCCGGCGGGCGCGGGCGCCTGTTGGCCTGGTGCAGCCTGTTTGTTAGCTGCGCGCGCGCAATTAACCTTCTCAGGCATCTCCCGCTTTTGGGGGTGGTGGTGGTGGTGGCCTGGGGTCGCCCTGGGGGTCATGGGTAATCGGGCCGGAGCTAGTGCTCCGTAGAAACCTCTGTTCCGAGGGTCCACTGCGGTGCCACAACCTGTTTTCGCTGCGGCAACCTCGGGCGATAAAGGATTCATTAGGCTCCATAGGGGAGGAGGGAGAGAAAAGGAGGGAGGAAAGGGGGTTACGGTATATTGGTCTGGAGTCAGTCGGGGCCCTCTGGGAAAGGCGGAGCGCACCGGTGAGTGCGCCCTGGGGAAGAGTACACGTGCTGGGCGGTAGGGAGGGGGAGAGGCGAGAAGGAGGGGGGAGGAGGGAGGACGAGCCGCTCGCGGGAGGCGCCCCGGCCCCGCAGACGCCAGCGCAGGCAGCTAAGAGTCGGAGAGAAAGTTCCCAGGGAGAGCTCGCCCTCCCAGAAGGGCGACTTGAAGGTCGCTCGCCGCCAAGAAGGTCGCTGTCCCTTCGCGCCACGCGCAGTCGGTCGCCAAGGCACGGCTGGAAGGGAAGCGGCGGAGCTTAGGGGCAGCAGCGGCGGCCGCGGTTCAACTTGGAGGCGGCGGCGGCGGAGGAGGAGCAGGAGGAAGATGCCGCGAGTGGGCGCGGCGGCGCGGGGCGTGGGGGTGCACTGAGAGCTCCCGCCGGTTGGGCGGAGCGGGCAGGTAGCGACTCCCTCGCCCGGACTGCGCCAAGCCTGCAAACCAGGGCCGCCAGCGCCACCGTGCCGGCGTCGCCTCCTCCTCGTCAAGGTGTCATGGTGCGCGCAGCGCGCACGCCACGCGCGGGACCCTGAGCTCTGACCGCGCGGGGCACCCCCATCGCCCCCGTCACTTCGGGAGACCTCGCTCCCCACTGATCTCGCTCCCGGGCCATGAAGCTTTGGCTCAGAACCTCTCGCCTCTGAGCTGCGCGGCGCCCGTTCCAGCTCCAGCGCCCCTCGGCCACGGGCAGCGCTCCGACGCCTGAAGCTCTCCATCCTCTCCCAGGGACCGCGCCGAGCGCTGAGATGGGGCTCCGCGGGACTCCTCGGCGGCGGAAAGTTCGCGGGCGGAGAGAGATGCTGCCACAGCAAGTCGGCTTCGTGTGCGCGGTGCTGGCCCTGGTGTGCTGTGCTTCTGGCCTCTTCAGCAGCTTGGGTAGGTGAGGGTACCAGCCCCCGCTGCCCCGGGGGCTTGAGAGAGCTTGAGCCGGGAATCCACGGGACAGTTCCCCCATCCTCATCAGGTGGGTCCCCAGGGTTACTCCGTCCCCTCCATGCCGGTAGGTAGGGCGCACCCAGTGGGCCTGATGGACACTGAGGGGTGAGAGGCCCCAGGGGGCTGAGGGCGGCGTTGTGTCTGACAGGAGTGGGGGTGGAGGTCTCTTGTGGTGCTGAGACTGAGAGCTATGCTTTCCTGTTCTGTAGAGCGGCAAGGGCTGTGTTTCCAGTCCCTGGAAGACCTGAACTCAGGGGCTGGAAACCGGCCCTGGGTCTCCCACCCCCACCACCATTGCTTTTCCTGCCTGGTCCAAAGGGGTGTCTTGGGTTTTCTGAGGTGTCCTCCCCAAACCCTAAACGGACTGGGAAGTCTGTACCCGCGGGAGACTGCGGCCACGTTGTTTCAGCATCGCTTAATGCATGGGGATTAAGAGCAACTCCTCTTAATCCCGGTGGAAGGGGAGGATTGACATGTGCCCTGGCTGCCTTCGGGGCTTGGAGCGCACTAGAGAATGCACCTTTCAGCAGGCGTGGAGAAGAAACTTTCCCAGTGACTGGGGCGGGAGCGCCACCAGGGGCCTTTGGGGGCCATTCCTTGCCCCTCACCCCCACCCTCACTTTGGCTGCTGTGACTCTTTCACTTATTTTTTTCAATGTTTAAAAAATAGGAAGAAAGGAAGAAATTCCTGTGGTTTAGCAAGGGAGGAACAGCAGGTGGCTCTGTCTTGAGCAGACAGAAAGGTCCTTGCCATCCAGGGACCACTTAGCAAGGTTTATAGTCACACAGAAAATCCAAGTGGAAATCGACTAAACTGTCCCTCCAACAATCTGTAAAGCTCGAACTTTGTAGCTGGAAGATAGAGAATTAAAATTAGGCTCTTTCCAAAGAAAACCAGAAAGTTCGTTTTGAACATTTTAAGATCTGCTCTATTGGAAAAGTTGGTGCTTTTCTTCAGTTCCACGTCAGAAATAACACAATGCCTAGAGGTTCCTGGCCTCAGCACTCTAGGAGGTGTCTTCTGGGTCAGGAATTACCTTTAGGAGTTTAACAGCCTTTGGTGACAAACACCCTCACCTCCCATGTCACTCCGTGGGACACTTGAGCTAGCAGTATCAGCATCCCTGAGAACTTGTTAGCCCTGAGAGCTTGTTTTAGCTTCAAGTGCCAGGCAAGACCTGCTGGATTGGAATGTCCATTTGACCAAGATCCCCTGGTATTCTGTGCCTACGTTCAAGTGGGAGAAGTCCTAAGCTATTCTCTATCCCCTGGCCCTCTCTGCTTGCTACCTCAGCCTCTGCTTATGGCTCCTCCACTGCAGGTTCCACCTGAGTGTATTTACTGAAAGAGAACTTAACAGTCACCTAACTAAACCCTGTTTTGCACCCAAGGGGGGCTAAGAGCAGCTCATCTTACCCAAGGGCAGTTTATATACTGACCCATCCGAGACTAGGGACAACAAATTAGACCCAACTAGAGAGTGCTATTAGTGAACAGGAACATGCATCTAGTCATTGTGTGACTTCCCTCCAGGTGGCTCTAAACAGCCAAACAGAGCTGTTGCTGACAGAGCTAGAGGCACAGACTTAAATAAGGTCATTGACAGTGCAGGTATGCATGGACTGATGATGTCTCTGATTTATCTTCCAATCCAGGGCACAAAACTTCTTCTGCTAGCAAACACCCTGTACAAGACATGTGGAGAAACAGAAAGTTGATGGCACCAGTGAACGGGACTCACATGGCTAAGAACTGCACAGATCCTGGTAAGAGGTCAAGTCTTCTCCCCAGCCCACCCCTGAACCCCCAGGCCTTGGCCCACCGGGTATTGTGGGGACTGCCCCACCAGAGCCAGGAAAGCAGGCATGGAGAGTACCATGGTGAGGGGGCTTGGCAGATGTCCACCAGCCAGGCCGCTAAGCAGCCTAAGTGCTTTTTTTTTTTTTTTTTTTTTTTTTAACCCAAACTAAGGTCACACTCAAGGGTTTGGAACTTTGGTCCTTTGTTCTCACCATGCTCTGGAACACTCTGTGTTTTCCTTGCTCTCTTGATTTTGTTGATTTGCCCAGTGTCTTTGTTTTCTTCGCCTTTGGCTCACTGTACACAGTGATGGAGCTCTGGGGGCAGCAGATCCAGCTGCTCTGGCAGGTGGTGCTTTGGGGTGGCCTGCCAGGGCCAGAGCACAGTGGGGTAGCCACAGGGACACTGGGGTGGGCAGCCCTGCTCTGGAATGTTGGCCCCCAAGGTGCTCTGCTGGCCCAGGAGATGCATGCTCCTCTTCACACATCTCTTAGAGGTCGCTCGCGAGTCTCTGGGCTGTTCCCTGTCATATGTGGGCTTCACTTAAATAAGTGAAGAAGATTCTCAGGAGGAGCAAGTACCCCCAGGCAGCCAGGCCTCCACAGGGCTCTTCTAGACATTCAGTCTGGGCCCATCACTTGGGGTCATTATGAGGAGGATCCAGTGGGGAGATGTATCCAAAATCCTGGAGAGAATGATGAGGTAGTATTCTAAACAGCTTTTTCACCAGATTGCTGGCAAATCGCATATTCTTTGGGGGCTCTGTTTTGCCTTCTGTAAAATGGGTAGAAGAGTCTTTGCCTGCTTAGACATCAGAAGGGCTCTGTGGGACCGTGTGAGAAAGGAGATGGGACTGTGGGGTGAAGGAGCGGGTCTGGGTAGCAGCCTCTGTGTGTTTCTTTGTCACCCTCTGTGAGCCAAGTGTGCCCATTTTACAGGTTAGGAAAAGTCTGGGGAGGGACACAGATTGTTCAGAGCCACCAAGGTGGTGAAGCTGGCTTTGGAACCAGATGTCTTAGTTGTTTGCTGAGCTCGTGAAGGCTGGGGGCTGGGGTCATCCCACAGAGCTGCTGGTGTGTCCTGCACCTTCAAGCTCCTCTCTAGAGGCCTGCCAAGGAAGACATTTAGGACATGGAGGAGGAGGACCTCTGCTTGCAGGATAAGTGGGGATTCCCTGGGTTCTCCGGCCCTACTTGTCATAATAAAGGCTGGATATGCTGACATGGAACCCCTGCTGTCACTCCCAGATCTAAAATGCGATCATCCACATGGGTAGGGATCATCAATCAGTTAGGGGAATGTTGGTCTTGTCCTTGTTCACTGGTGCTGTCATCTTGGGCTGGCTGTGCCCTCTTCTGTCCCCTCAGTCATTTCTGTCCCATGAGCTTGATCATGCTGTCTGAGGCTGGGCCACGTTTCGAATGCTAAAATTCTCCTGTACTCCATCGAGGACTCTGTAACTTCAGTATCCTGTCTGATCAAAAGCAACCGATGGATGTCTAAAGCAGTCTGAACTATTTGGCAAGAAGGCCTGACCTTGTCCCCCTTATGGAGAGCAGAGCAAAGGAACATTGGCAGTGTCTTTAGCAATGATTAACATGTGTATTGTGCTTTGTGGTGACTGTTTCTGGAATAAAGCTGGGCACCCAGAAGGGACTCAGGAAACACGGGCCAAATGAGAAGGAAGGTGCATTTTGCTCTGTTATACACTTTTTTTTTTTTTTTTTTTTTACTGTGTTTTTGCAAAGGCAGATATGCAAAGCTCAGAAGTTTGCACTTCCCCAGATCTCTCAGGCAGGAGCCTCCTCAGTTACCTGCCCTGCATCCGCCTCCCCCACGGTCCCTGGTCTCCTTCCGTCCCCTCCTGCCTCCACATCCCTGGAGGGTGAGACTCTCTGCCCTCTTTGCATCCCACATCAGAGCAGGCACCAGGCTATGTGTCCAGCCCAGCTCACAGTGGGTGAGCAGTGCCAGACTCAGCCTCTGTTAGCCAGAAGCTTCCAACAGAAAAGAGCAGACAAGATCTGGTCAGGTTTCTTGACCTGAGGAAAATGAGGTGATGATGAAGGACTGCCAGTTCCCACTCAGCAGCCTCATAGGAGGCTCTTCCAGCGCCTGGAGGCTGGGGAACTGGCCCTAGGAGTTCTGGGTCTGATGTAGTGGGTGCGGACCTAGTGTTCCCACATTGGAACTCAGGCAAATTCAGATACCCTTGGTGGTGGTGGTGGGGTTCTGTTACTGCATCTGAGGGAGGGGACACTACTGGCTTACCAACTGGAAGCATGGGCTCAAAGGTTAAGAAAGTGGTGTCCAGGACTCAGTTTCTCATTGTTGCTGAGTGTGATTGTCTTCCAGTATGAGCAGATTAAATCCACGGTCCAACCTTAGGTTCCCCCAGACTCAAAAATGCTGGGCAAGAGTGTGTCCGGGGCTGAGGTACTCCACAGGGTTCTATTGGGTTGAGCTGTCTTGGCCCACAAGACTACTCTAAGCCAATGGCTGAGGCCCAGTGGGGAGAGGCAGAGAAGCCACCTCCCCCTGCTCCAGAACTCCACCAGGGCATGGGTTCCTGGGAAGATGGGTACAGACATTGGTAATTGTTGAGTTAGACTCCTATCCAGGGGTTGCTGCTGTAATAGAAGTAGGCCAGAACTGCAAGTTCCTGTTTCAGGGTGTGATAGACAGAAGGTGGTGTTCAGTGTGCGCCTTCCTTCCACCCAGCTCCTGGAGGCTCTCTGGGTCTCTCCTCCCTGCAGGTTTTTGTCCTGTGCCCATCTCCACTGGCTGGAGGCTCCTCACACTGCTGATCTGCATAATTTCCTTAGGGCTGTGGAAAGTCAGGGCTCTTTGAGAGTTTGACTGTCCATGCCCCAGCTCCAGGCGGTATCTTGCCAAAGTGAGCACACCTTTTCCCAAAAGCCTCCAGGGCAGGGGTTGATCTCACTCCCTGTGCCTCCTGGGGTCTCTTCTTGGCTTGAGAGAGGAGTGACTTCATTTCCTCAAAGCACTAAGGGGGTTTTGGTCTCCCCAGAAGACTTCACGTGGAGTCCCAGCTCTTGGCTCTGCTGAGTCCTTTCTCAGACCTCCCTGGTTGTGTTTCAGTTGCTTTGTTTTTGTTACAGCTTCAGTGTCCCATCACCCACCCCAGCCTAGTGATAGCAGGTGCTACTATTTACAGTAACTGTGTTCTACCAGCTCGTGAGGGCTACCTGTTTTATGCCTAGAAGAGTCTCGGTCACACATGCAAATGGCTCAAGAGCTTTATAGATAAGTTTCTAAATGCTCAACCCCCTACCCCAGAGGGTCTGACCTAATGGGTTTGGAGTGGTCCCAGGAATCCATACTTTCTAGGAGCTCCCTAGACAATTCCCAGGGGGAGCCAGAGTTGATACTTCTTGGGCTAGAGCCCCAGTGCTGAGTGGGGTGGCCTTCTAGGAGTCCAGATCTTGAGCTCACACCCATCACCTGCTGGATTAGAATCTGCAACCTAACAAGGTCCCCAGGTGACTCCTGTGAACCCCAAAAGCCAGGATTCCCAGGGGAGGATTGCTGAGCACTTTGCAGGTGTTCAGTGAACAGCTGAGCGTCGGGCTGGGCTGCAGCTCCATGGCAGAGCACCTGCCTGCATGCGCAGGGCTCTGGGTTTGATCCCCAACACTGAAAAAATCATTTGAATATTTAACAAAAGCTCGATCTTGGTGTAATGTAGTAATTTTCTTGAAAACCAGCTTTTGCTTTTTTTCAATTATTTTTATTTTTTAAAGAGTACAAATTAGAATTAAAACAGCAAAAGTTACAAGTGATACACAATTTCGCCTAACAAAGTAACATGAATTTCATAGTATTGGTTGCACTACATAGTCTTGTTTCCCAACCAGTTATTTATATTATCAGATGTACACATGTAAAACTGGAAAAAAAGAAAGAAAAAAAGAAATTAAGAAGAGAAAAAGTATAAACAATTTATAAAGAAGGAGACAATTCTTTTGATGTAGGGAAGCTAAAAATTCTGTATCATTTTGACCAGCAATACCTAGGACAAAGCCATAATTAGCTTTTCCTCAGAGGCGTGAAGGCATGACATGGCTTAAGGTTAGGCCTCAGATGTTTATTTTCACGGTCTGTGCAGAGCTAGCCCTGAAATAGGGAGCTGTGCAGATGTATGAAATAGGAATGAGTAACACTGAGGCAGTCATTGGGAACGGTCTTAGCTTGGGCTTTAACAGACATTTCTCGGAGTCCTAGACACTGGGAAGTGCAAGCTTACGGCACCCATGGATGTGATGTCTAGTGAACTCTAGTGAGTTTCTACCAGGCAGATGGCTTGCTTCTCTCTGGCTGCTCACGTGGTGGAGACAGAGCACAAACTTTCTGGTCTTTGCCTCCTGTCATAAGGGCCCTAACCCAATCACAGGACCCCATCCTCATGACCTCATTTAACCTCTAGTATCCCAGCAAAGGCTCCATGCACACTGGGAGTTAGGGCTTCAACCTCTGGGTTTTAGGATAACACAAACATTCAGGCTACTAGAAGAGCCAGTGCGTTCCCCCTCCTCGCTGGGTGAGTGCACCTGGGCTGTTTGTACACAGCTGAGGATAGAACCTGGTGCACCAAAACCTGGGCTGTGGGCGAGACACCTGGGGATTCCAGAGGGTGTAGACGGCTATGCTCATCTCTGCCTCATGAAACCAGAACCAGTGACTTTTGGAGCTTCTGAGGGTCAGAACCCCTGTCTAGATCTTCCATAGTGGCTTCCTGCCTGTTACTGTCACATCCCCAAGATATTCCCTGGTCACTCATTCCAGAGTAGCCGTCTAAGTCACTAGCTGTCCAGCCATCCTGTTCTAGCTCCTCAGTGATACAGGTGCTACCCACTGTTACACTGTTCACCTCCTCCAAGCAGAATATAAAAGACACATGCCCGATTTGCTCTGGAAAACCACAATATCTGCCAGTCTTTCCATGTGTAAAGTGGGATGCAGGGGCAATAGTTACATCCCTAGGTAGGGTTGTTAGAATTCCATGAATTGGTACCACCCACCGACACTTTAAACAGTGTTTAGACCCTTGGATCTATTTTCTCATCTATCTACCCTACAAGGGATACAAAGCCTATGTATAGTAGGTACTGCACTGAAAAACTCTTTGTGGAGGAAGAATTAACAAGCAAATATCACCTCACCATTTACTCTTTACCCTCCTGGAAACAGTTTCTTGGTTTGTGGCTTTTTCTTAATCTTAGGAGGACTGAGGATGGCGGTGGATGCCAAAACCTGGGTCCTCTTGGCTTTGTGTGAAACCCTTTCTGTCTACTTATATGTGTTACTTCACGCCTACGCTGCTGATCCGGGGCTGGCAGGGCTTGTCTGGCTCTCACACCCCACTATTTGAAACTGAATAAGGGCTTCACCCCCCACCCCCCACTCTGCTGTTTTTCTTACCTTAGATTTCCAACCTCCTGTGTGCCATGTTTAAAAAGCAGAGAAAAAGAAGAGGGGCTTGGTTCCCTCCCGTTGACACAGGAGGGCTCTAAGTCCTCCTTTGTGCTTTACCTTTTTGTGTTTGGGTTTCCTCTTCCCAGATGGCTCCTGGGAGGGGCCTGGTGGCTGTGTGTGCAGCAGAGGAGGTGGAGAGGAGCAGCAAGCTGACAGAGGGGTCTGGAGGTGAGAGACCCCTTAAGAGAGTCTGGAGCTTTGTGGGACTGGAAGAGGCTGATGCAGGAACTCGAGGGCGGCTGCTGTGGGAGGCACTCACTTTGCTCACCCGCTTGCTGTTTCTGCTGTACCAGGCTGAGGTGCAGGTGGCTGTGGAGGAGAGAGGGTGGCTGAGCTGGCAGGATGGGACCCTGAGCGCAGGAGCTGCACAGAGGCTGGGCTGGGAGGCGGCAGGAGCAGGCAGTGCCCTCAGCTGCAGTCTCTGTAGGCGTCCCTGTTCCCTGATCAGGGAGCCAAGGTACAAAAATCGCAAGAGCTCAGGAGGAGGAGGGGGAGGAAGGACCTGGAGCTACAAAATGTACAGCAGGACCAGGGGGCAGGGGCAGTGCCAAGGTAAGACGGCGAGACAAACTGTCTGGATTATGGCAAATGTCTGCTCCAGCGCTGCCTCAGCAAGCCCAAGAGACAAGTCACACATCCCAAGTTTTCAAGTTGTTACGTAAAGGCAAGTTCTGAGTTGGAGAAACCAGAATCAAACTTAAGACTGTGGGTAGGGAGATCGTAGTGAGTTCCACACAGCAAAGGGCCGAGATCCGGCCTGGGTGGGGCCTCTGTGGGACAAGGTGGCTTTCAGACGGCTGGGAAGGTGTCACCAGCTGCTGTGGGGTGGTGACAGCCAGGCAGAGCCACCATCCTGCCTACCAAGGTAAGCCGGGGAAGATAGTGCATCTGTTCTTCCTTGCTTTAGAAGGTGCTGTGGGATCAAGTGGACCCCTGGCTTGGAGGCAAACAACTTGGCTTCTCGTCCTGGATGAGCCAGGGTCCTGCCAGCTGGCACCTGGGGCCTTCCCACTGCCTGTCTTCCTGTGTCTCTCTTAAGAAAATAAAGCCTAGACAAATCAGAGGTTTTCAATAGCCAGAAAAGGCGCTGTTCATCTGTCTTGGACATGGTGGTTTGACAGCATGAAGGCAAATGTGTGGGTTTGAGCCCCAGCTCACCCCTTATCAGCTGTGTGACCTTGAATGTGTTACATAATCTCTAAGCTTCAGGCTTTCTCTTTTGTAAAATGATAGCAGCCCTTCCTGCCTGCCTTAGCAGGTGGCTATGAAGCTTAAACTGCATGACGTGTAGAAGTACTCATGCCATGCTTACCGCGCCAGGTAGCGGCTGGGATTCTAGCTCACCTGCCACCCTGTCCTGAGGGTTTTTTGTGTATCAACTTACCTGCTTATCATAACGACCCCTCTGGCAGGTGCTGTGATTGTCTTTATTTTCCAGTTAAGGAAAAGGAGATCCAGAGGTTAAATAACTCTTTCAAGCTCACCTAGCCAACACAAGCAGAGTGTTTAATTAATAAGTGTTGTTTTCTAGAGCATTTTAAGTCTATACAAGAATTGAGCAGATAATATAATTCCTCTATGCTTCAGCCCTCTTCCCAATAATTCCTACTGTTTTTAACATCTTGCCTCAGAGAGGTAGCTTCGTGGCAGCAGGTGAGCTGACACTGGTCATCTTGTTATTAACTATTGTCCACGGTTGACATTAATATTCATTCTGTGCTGTGCAATCTATGGGTTTTGATCAATGTGCAGAACAGTTTCACTGTCTTGAAAATTCCCTGGGGAGCCAGGATTTTAATATTTTGGTGGCTAAATCATAAGCCACTATTCTGATCCTCAGTTATTAATACGTGGGGCAGAGAAGGATGAATTAGCGAGGAGAGCTTCCCTGGAGTATTCGGACCTGCTCTGCCTCCCAGGGTCAGAGATTACCTATCCGGCAGGCACGGGTGCACACTGCTTCTTGGTGTGTTTCTAATACCAATTTGTTTGCAATCACAAGTTTTTCCCTCTTGTCCAGCTACCGCAGCCATCTGCTAGCAGCCACTGCTCCTTGCTGGGCCATCTGCTACCCAGACTTGCAGGTTCTCCGCTTTTGACGACACGCAGGCCTCCCGCAACCCAGAGTGCATCCACTCAGCTTCCTCTTGAACTCTGTGGAACGTTCCTCCTGAGTTAAAAATGGAACTCATTAAGCCCTGCCATGTGCTGCCTCGGGTGTAGGAGATCCAGCCGTGCAGCTCAGCACCACAGCAGAAAGCTTGAGAAGGGACCCTTGTATTTATCATTGTCCATCATCAAAGAGGCCTTTGGCACATAAGGGTTCATTTAAATGGAAGAGAATCACCTTGCTGGAGAAATGGACCGTTTCTCTTGAGAAATCAATGGCTGCTCTCCTGGGAAGGGAACAGAGGTCATCGTATAGCTGGGAAAGGAAGGGACCTTCTGCCCAGTGGGTCTTCCTTTGGCTATTAGTGTCTGTAGCTGCAGCAGCTCAATGCTTGGCTCCAGCCTGACTTTCATAGTACCTGCCAAGAAGTTCTGTGTAACATGCGTTACTCAAATGCCGGTGTGCCTTGCCCTGTACTGGACTCTGAGATCGTGGGAACCAGTCTACGCTGGCACAGAGCATAAAGTGGAATGGCGAAGGATAGGCCAGGGCTTAAATCACACACAACGTTGCCTGTGGCAAATGCACAGTGGGGGATCCCGGAAGGAGTGTTAGGGAGCAGAGAGGCAGGCAGTCGGGCAGTGGCCCCTTCCCTGGGCAGGTGGTAGTAACACCTCTAGGCCTTGCTATGAAGGGTTCCTGTGGCTCTGGATGGCACTGTACATTGTAAAGTGCTCCCAGTAAATGCAACATCATCTCTGTACCTGGAGGAATGCCTGCTAGCAACGCCGGGCCTCGCTCATTGGCTGTCTGAGGTGAAAGAGAAAACAAACACTAGCTAGGCACACCAGCACAGCAGTAAGTAATTAGGCTTTGGGGATTTACCGAGAGTCAGTATTCAGTCAGCACCATGGCGGAAACAGATTACTTTGATTTTATTTTATTTTTTTCTTAAGCAGAAGTGATGGGGATTAGGTATGGCTGGAAGAGTGGGTACAGTACAAGCCACCAGAGCAGAAGGAAATTGCAGACTGATTCTTGGGGCTGTGCTAAGCCATAGGCAGGGGCAGACACCCCAATTCACTGGGTGTGCTTGGCTCACTGACCACTTGGGGGCATCTTGGTTATAATAATGCAGGGTCCGTTTACCCCATCCACCCCCAGCCTGTGAGGCTTTTGGCCTTTGGCTCAAGGGCAGAAACTGGATCAGAAAGAAGTCCGCTGAGCTCCCAGCTTGCACAGACCCCCATCAGCCTGGCAGGGAGCCGCACACCTCAGCACAGCCCTTGTCTCCCTACTGTCCTGTCCAGCCTGTTGATGCCACGGGTGGATCAGGAGAAGTTGGGGCTAGGAGGGTGACCTGGACAGGAAATATCTCTGCACTCAGGACATTGCCTTCAGGTCCTTTCTTATAAGCATTTTGTCATTTTTTTCCCTCTGCAAATAACATATAAAATGATGTTACTGACAGCACGATTATGGAGGGCTGGGACCGTGATAATATATTTCCATGACTAGTGATGAAAGACAATGACGGGATTCATGTTTGATGTCAGCAGAAGATATAATGAGGAATTAGTGACAGGCAGAGGAATGTTCTTGAAAGTCAGTAAAAAATGAAATCTATAGATTCCTGCTCTTTCATAGACTTATGTAGGAAAATATGCTGAGTTAAAAGACTTGCTGTGTTTACATTGTCCTCCCTAGTTCTGTGCTCTAAAACTAGTTTACCTTCTTACCTGAGGGAAAGGCTGAGGTTTGTTTTCTCCATCTGTGCGTCCAGGCTCTGCGTGGTTTCGTATACGCACGCGTGTCTGTGGCATTCACACAGCACCCAGTCCACGGGGCCAGAAGCTGCGAGTGCGGTCATCCACCTAAGGTGCTATGCGAGCACCTGTCCCTTGTGAGAACTGTCTGAGTATTTGCTTCTGAGAACCTCTCAAAGACAAGCTGACCTGAAACTTCATAGGGATACTTGTGAGGACCGCTCTTGATGACAGGCTACAGATGAAATTTGTAAGTGCAGAACTGCTTTTTCTCAACTGAAAATGAAGCAGGGATGTCTGGAACATGTGTTTCCTTGTGATTCCTTGAAGGCCGTAGGCTGTTGGCTTTGCACGGCTGACCTCGGAGCCGACCAGAACGGGCAGTGGTAGTGGTCCTCACTGTCTGTTTTAATAGGGTGCTTCCACTGAAATGACCGTTACGTAGACTGTCATTGAGGTCGCCTCTTCATACAATGCTGATGACACCCTGTGAATGAGATCTCACATTTGGAGACCTGGGGTGGTGCTCTGGCCCTGACAACTGGTGTGATTTTTGTGAAAGTCATTTAGCCTAGTTAAGCGTGGGTTTTCCTGGCTGTGAAAGGCACATAATGGTGAGACACTTCATCCTGTGGGCTTTGCAGGGGTAAGTGCAGTGTGCTGTGGAAATAGGATTGCCATAGGCTACGTGACTGTGGCAGATACTTAACTCTTTGGAGACGTCTTTTCCAGGAGACACAGAGAAAATTAGTTATTTGGTGATTTTTTTTCAGCTTTGATCTTGTTGTGAGTAAGACTTGGTGGAAACATCCCTCTGGGCTCATATAGGCAAGGACCCCCTTGATGGAATGTCTGGTCGCCATAGAGGATGGAGGAAGTCCTTGAGACCGTCTCCCCAAACAATGCTCATGGCTCCCCAGCCCGCACTGGTTCGTCCGGTTTCCTACTTGGGATGTTGGAGTTGGATTCTGCTCTCCAGGCCAAGTTCCCTGAGAGCTGGCGGATCTCTTGCCAGCTCGTTTGGCTGCGCTCTGCGGGTTTACTGTGTGGTTGTGGGACGCATGTTGATGGAGCAGAGCTGTCAGCTGGGCCTGTGGGGACAGTGAAACTGGCTTTGGTGCCGGCACTGCCTCCGTCCTAGAGCTTCCCTTCTAGGTGAGAGGGTAGAAATCTACAAAACTGGAATGGGGGCGAGGAGCGGTGCTAATCTACAGTCCTGGGGTGAGTACAAGCACCCAGAGAGGAGTGAGCTCTTCAGTGTCAAGATCATAAAGGGCATCACATAAAGGGTAGCACTGAAGATGGGGAAGGTTGACTTTTGAAGGGTACAAATGAGTAGACCCTTGGGCAGCCCCCTTCTAAGCACTCTGCATATAGCATCTTACCAATCCTGCTTCTTACAGGGCAGGGCGAGGTGGTGTCATCAACTCCCCGTTACAAAAAGGCATAGAGAGGTGAAATAACTTGCCCAAGTCTCCTAGCTCAGAATTGGCAGGGCAGGGCTGCTTTGAACTTGGGCAGTCGGACCCTGGAATCTGTGCTCCTGGGAGAGGAAGGTGGACCACCGTCGCCTCCCCCAGCTAGGGGAGAGTGAAGGCTGGGTAAGTAAGTTTGGGGCAGAAGGTGTGTAGGTGGGTTTGGATGGTGATTCACCCTCTGATGTAGGTTGGAATTAGGAGCCTTACACTCCCAAGGCCTTTGTGCTCTACCTGTGGGCTGTGGGAGCTGCGGATGGTTTCTGAGCAGCTCTGTGTTTTAGGAAGACAGCTCTGCTGGTGATGTGGGGGATAGCTCACTGTGTTTCATAAGCATCTTGGGGAAGAAGGAAGTGGAGCTATGACAATTAGGAGCTGTCACAAAGAGAGATTTAGGCAAAGGAAAGAGTCCTGCAGGGGTGCTGGGGAATGGACAGAGAGGCAAGACTGCTGGATGAGCAAGGTAGAGGTGGCACTGTTAGTTCTGATTACAGATGATATCTGTGGTCCAGGGCACCACCTTTTTCTGGGATGGTAATTTGGGGATTGCCCCTTCTTTTTTCCCTCCCTACCTCTCTGCCTTTCTCCCACCCTTTCTTTCTGCCTGCCTCCTTCCCTTCTTCCCTCCCTCCATGCCTCCCTTCTTCCCTCTCTACCTGACTTTAGCCTGGACCCTTCCTTGGGGGCAGAAGTCTTTTTCTGAGCACAGTGGCTGGTTTTGCCCCATATTCCAAATTTTGAAATGTGTACCTGATATACTTACTGGGCCTCAAAGGCTAGAACACTAAGGGAGTTCTGGAGCCAAGGAGAGAAACCCTTGACCTTAGCTAGCCTGCAGGCTGGAAGGACAGGAAAGGCTTCAGATCGTCACTGGTGGCTTGGGGCATGCTCGGAGGACACACGCAGGGACGGAGCGCAGCTAGGCTTCACAGAGTTTATAGTGATCGAGCTGTGCTTTGATGCCGTGGGTATTTGCAGGTCAGATGGGCAGGGTGGGACATTCTGGTGGGACACGTAGGGACTGGAGAACTAGGATGGGAAGAGAGAGTGTGGCCAGATTAGGGTAGTGGGAAGTGCTTGGGGCTCTGGCTTTTAGGCAGGATGGCTCCCGACACTAGATCATGTCAGGTCTCATGTGCTACCCCAGAAGATGGGATTTTGCATGGCAAAAAAAAAAGATTTGAGGAGGAAGATAGATTTCTCCCACCTTTGGGCACCTGGCAAGGGGGGAGTCTATGGAGGACAAAAGTGCGCTTCCTACCCTCTAATGTACAATACGGGGAAGGCGTGGGTCACTCTAGTCCTTGCGCTCCTCTCCCGTGTCGCTGTGCACATGCAAACATCCTGTTTATTACAGTTGTTATACCAGCAGAGCCGTGTCCCCGTGGGAGCTCTCTGAGGCAGTTTGTATGCCTGTGGGGGTACCTGGGAGGCATTCAAACAAAAGAATTAGGAGGAGGGCATGAACACAGAACATGGCACCTCCCACGTGAAAGGGGAGGGTCTGAGGCCCTTGGTGTGAGGGAACCCCATGCTTGGAGTCTTGGGCTGCTGCCTTTTCTGCCTGCCCCCCCTGCATTTTCAAGGGAGCAGCCTAGTGTCCCCTGAAGGAGGATCCATTACCCAGTAAGGTCGCTGCAGCCCAGTTTCCTTCAGTAGTCTGGTGGCCTTGTGACTTACCCTACTTGGAGGTGAGCAGCTGGCATGGAGGTCCCAGTATGGTGCTGCAATGCCTTCCTATTGCCTCACCAGACCACAGAGGCACAGACCACACGGTGGCCTGGGCACTTGGGTAAGGTGGGCCAGCACCTCACAAGATGTGGCTGTAAACCAGGAACGGGGGTCACTGCACTGAGAAGCCTTTAGCTTGGAGAAACTCAGACCCTGAAAGAGGCAGAAGTTGCTGAGGGGCCTGCAAGAGTGTTGATAATGATGGCTACTGGAGTAGATAGAATGACTTAGTAGCAAGATTAGGCTGTGGAGGAAGGGCCCCCGAGATCGTCAGGCCCAGGAGAGGAACCCAGGGTCGGCTCTCCTCCGCCGAGGAGCCTCTCAGTGAACCCTGGGCTCTCCATCCCCGTCCCCAGGAAGCGGCAGGAAAATCTGTCACCTGAGATATTTCTGTTAGACAGAGCAGCCAGCTGGAGGGCTGACCAGAGGGAAATGCTGTGGGGCTGGCAGCTGAGTGGGCTCGCTGCACCACTGCATCTCCTCTCTCTTTACTTTCTGGATAGCTCTTCCGTGGGCCTCTGAGGCAGTAAGGACCTTGGAAGGGCTGCACTGAAATCCGCGATCATCTATACCTTGCTCGTGTTTTCCTCAGCTGGTGAAATTCCCAATTGAGTGCAGTGTGACCAGTGGCTAAGTGACTCATAGGCCTGGGCGACCCCTATGCATTAGGAAGGAGAAAGAATAGAAGGGGGCAGGGGGCACTTAACTGGAAGATATCGCGGCTGCTTCTCCAGGTTGAGTCCATTGTGAGCATTACAATCACATGATCATGTCAGAGGGCAGCCGCGGGGTTAGAGGAGGCAGCGCGCCCTGTAGCTCTGAGCAGTGCTTCTTGCTGGCTGTGCACGCGATCTCCTGGGTCTCTGTTAAAATGCGGGTGCAGGAGGTCTTGGGTGGGGCCTAAGGCTCTGTCCTTCTGACAGCCTCCCTGCTATTGACTTCCTGAAGACCATACTCTGAGGAGTGACAGGGTTTGCCTGTCCTGGGTTGGGGTCCCCGGTTGACCAGCAAGCTGGTGGCTTGGGCCAAGGCACTTAGCAGCCTCCTCCAGCCTCAGTGTGTCCTCAGTGCAATGGGCTCCAGGCCAGAACTGGCCAAGGTCCTGGTCGATTTACCCGAGATCATGTTTGTTGACTGCCACAGCCTGTGACCTATGCATAGCCAGAGCTTGGCAACAGAGAGCATGCGCTCCTGGAGGTCGGTACAGCTTCCCCACACTTGTCCGAGGACACTGGCCCACACAGTGGTCTTTCCCTTCTTCCCATCTTCTTCAAACAGCACCTAGGATCAGGAGGTTTTGGGGAAGCCTGCAAAGCCTGACCTCCCTTGAAAATGGATTGGGCCACAATCATGTACTGAAAGGTCTGGACTATTCCACAGGTGAGAGACCTTTGAGCTTTCAAAGTAATTTTTGATTGTGATAATGAAACAAAATTTGCCACTCTAACTGTTAACGTGTAGAACTTAGTGGCACTGAGTATATTCCACTGTCACCTAACAGTCATTACTATCCAACTCTAGAGCGGTCTCATCTTCTCAAGCTAAAACTCTTCTGATGAACACAAATTCTCCGTTGTCTCTCTCCAACAGTTCCCAGGAACCACCCATTACCTTTCTGTCTGTGAATTTGACTACTCCAGGACCCTCCCTAAGTGGGACACAGCGTTTGTCCCCTTGGATCTGGCTTGTCCTGCTTAGCACGAGGTCGTAGTCCAGCTACACTGTAGCATGGGGCAGAGCTCCCTTCCTTCTTAGGGCCGCGGGGATAGTCCAAGGCATGTATAGAGTATATTTTGACTGTTCCCAGTGATAGGTGCTAGTTTCTACTTTTTAGCTACTGGGTATTCAGGTATCTGTTTGAGTTTTAAATTTCTGTGAATTTAATATTTACCAAATTGGGGTGAGGGTGTCAATGGGTGGAGAAATGTCAGGCTCTCTACCTCCCAAGCTCCTGCCTGCTGTGCTACAGCAGAGGGAAATGTTGTGGTCTTCAGCTAAGGTCCTCCACTCTGGCTGTGAGTTAGAGTCAAAAATACCCCTGCCCAAGTCCCACCCTGCATCAGTTCAGTTGGAATCCCCGAGGTTGGGCCTGGCATAGGTTAGTTTTAGAGCCCCTGGAAGATTCATGAGTACTCGGAGTTGAGTGAGATCACAGGGGATACTTGCTGAGCGCCACAGCGGGCTGCAGCCCAGGGGCCGGATGCCGCATGCTGCAGCCTTTCTGGAGCTGGCCCCAGATCAGCCCACCACCTGGGAGCTTCCTGCTCACCCAGAGCTTGGAGCGGGTGAGAGCAAGGAGGGTCTTGGCTTGCAGCAGCCTTGGCCTCTGGCTCCCATGAATCTGCTTCCTGTGCACAGGTATCTATCTCTTGTCCGCATCTCCCCTGGAGGCTGGGAAGGCCCAGGCTGCACTCATAGGAAGTCACAAAGAATTTACAGACGTCAGCTGCCAAAATCAGGACCTGCCTTGCCACGGTGATCAGGGCTGACCGCAGATTTGGAGCAGTGTCTCTGATTTTAGGGATGAGATTTTGTTTCCAGAGGACACTAAGAACATCACAATTGCATGCTTCTCATCCAGGAGGATTGCTGTTCCTTCTTGTCACATTACAGCTGAGAGATGGCCTCTCTGGCCTTGGTGCTTCCTGCCACCAGCTGGCCCTGGCTTGTCCATGGCCCCAGCCTTTGACATGAATTTGCCTCAGCACTGAGTGACCACAGGAGCCACTGGTTAGTGGTCTGCCAGCCCTGTCTGGCAGCTTTGGTGGTCTGACCTCACCTTGGTTTGATGTGTAATAATGTGGACGAATGACCTACAGGCCTCTAAATTATTATTTTTAAAGTATATGACAGGCCTTGGAAAGCAAGTCAAACATATGTTTTTATTCCAAATGAAATATTTCAATTTAGTCATTTCTCCCTAAGAATGTGTGATGCCAGCATCTTTCGTGAGGTAGGTGTCGACCATAGGCAGCCCCAGCCAAGCTAGACCTTTCACTGCGCGCTGCAGGCAGGGCCAGGCACCCTCAGGAGGAATCAGTTTCCTGGCCCCTGAGGTCGGAAGCCATGGCAACTGGCCTGCATGTCCCTTCAAGCCTGGTAACTGGTCCCTAGCCAAGCTGCACAGCCCGGGGACAAGAAAATCCCCTTCTGATCAGGCACAGAGGGCTGCAGTGCCAGGCACCTGTCTTTTCTTTTAACTTGGGAGAGGGTGACAAACATGGTTTGAACAAACTGGCAGAAATATCCACGAGCCGGGCCATGCCTGTGAGATCTGTGGTTTCCAGTCAACCAAACAGCAGCAAAGACAATGACTTTGGTCTTTCTGAAGGTCCTTAGGGCTTTTTGGCTGGGCATGTAGCCCCTGGGAGAGTGCTTGCCTAGCATGTTCAAGGCCCTGGGTTCTTTCTCTAGTGGCCTTGGTCACCAGTCCCTATGTAGATAGAAGAGATGGGCTGCTCTCCTTCTCTGCACCAGGGGGCCCTGCGTGCTCATGGTGCTAGCTCGAACTCATCCAGTGAGGTGGGTGTAAAATTCTATCACAAAGGACAGAGCCTAAAGCAGGGCTCTTGGCCACTCCGTGCCGAGGGGTGTCAGTCTGGGATGCGTGCGTGGATGCCCTGGTTTCTGGGGACTTCTTTTTTTTAATTTTTGGCAGAACCGGGGATTGAACTCAGGCCCTTGCACTTGCCAGGGAAGTGCTTATTCCACTGAGCCATCTCCCCGGCCCCACTGGGGACTTCTGAAACTCTGGAGGTTTTGGGGTGGATCCTCCAGCAGCCGGCTCTGCAGCCCTTGCTCAGCTCACACCACTTGCTGTGTGTCTGCCTGTCCGGCTCCTCTTTCTCCATGCTGACTCCCGTGTGAGATGACATCAGGCAGCAGCAAGTGCTGGAGGCAAAGCCTGTCTTCCGTATGTGCTCGGTCACAGCTGACCTCCCCCTCGCCTGCGATCAATCTTAAGACTCACCTGCTGCAGGCAGGCTGTGTTGTACAACTGTAGTCCCCTGATGTCTTTCTTTAGAAGTTGGCAGACGAGGTGAGGAGCTGTTTGCAGACTTAGAGATTCGCTGCGACTCTCCGTAGGATTGAATACTGGTTACTTTTGAGTTTGCCTGATCCTAGAGGCCAGACATTGGCGACTGTTCTCCCGCTTCCCAAGCTCAGCGCAGCTCTCTGCCCGCACCTCTCCCGCACCTCTCCTCCAGGGCTGAGGTCTGCTCAGGCATCTGCTTTCTCTTCATGTGCTCATTTGTTTGTTTATCCAATAAAGCTGAGAGCCTCTGATATGAGAAGCACTTTGCCGAAGGTAGGTGAACGGAAGGAGGCTCGCCCCAAGGAGCGTAGGTGTGAGAAGGAGAGACAGTGTGACTCCAGGTATTAGAGCATTCATCGTAGCCGAGTGACTCTGGCACATGCATTCATACGTGAGCATGCACCAGTACATGCATCGGCGCACACACACACACACGCGCGCACACACACACACACACACACACACACACACACAGAGTCTCTGAAACCAAGTAGAAATCTGTTCTCCACTCTGAAAACTCTTTCACACCTAAATGCACCTTGCTTCAGTGCCTGCTCTGGACAGGATACTACAGGTAGGAAGATGGGCTCCACCTCCAGTGATCCTGAATTGTAATCTGGTGGGAAAGTGAACTGGAAATGCCACTAACTGAAATGTGCTCTAGCGGTAGAAAGGGATAGAGCTAGGTATTTGAGAGGCAGGTGAAGCCAAGCCATAGTCCAGAAGCGCAAGAGGCGGTGCCCTCAGGGAAGAATTGGTCCGAAAAATGAGGGTGACCTTTGACTTTCCAGGTGGAGGTAACTGGATTTCTTACTGTGGTGGCCAGAGCTGAGTACGGCTTCTGGGCCAAGGCTTGCTATGGCAAGGAGGGTGCTTTAGAATGGCAACTCCAGGCCCAGGGCAATGAGGGGTGGGCCGGGCTCTGTGGAGGTCTTCGAGGCAGTTTGGACGCCTTGGCCTGGGGCAGGAGGGCAGACAGCAAGTGGAGAGAAGTCCCGCTTCAGAAACTGGGTCTCAGTGAGATTGTAGGAGACCAAGCGACTGCCTGAAGGTGAGTGGGGACAGAGGCCAGGCCATGCCAGGGGGGATCTCAGCCTGGTGGGGCCCTTCGTATGCAGTGGGAAGGGCCTGAACCCTGCTGGCGGCCTCTGCTACGTCACAGCAAATGTCTGAGGGGTTGGGTCCGGAGGGGGATGGATTTCAAGTCCTCTTGCTGCTTTGTAACTTCCCAAAATCCTGCTGCTGCCCAGGTTGTCAAAGGTTGAAGGCGTGTGCATGTGTGTGTGCATGGAGGGGGCGGCTTTCCAAGGTTACTGATATAAGCAGAGGGGGGAGTAGGTCCGACTTAAGTGCGCTAACCCCCAGAGCAGAACCTGGCTCTGGTCCTTGTCATTGGTCAGCGGGGCAGCACCTTCCGGTTCTCCTCTCTTGTCCAGCAGCGTGGCTCAGAGGGCCGGCTTGGAGGGCCCTACCTGTGCTCAAAGATGCCTCTTTCCAGCAAGGGTCTCAGGCACGTTCCTTGTGGCCCTGACCAGTCCTGAGTTTGCCTGTGTGCAGGGCGGGAATGACAGCCTGCGGTGGGACCTGGCGGAGCAGCGGGGGTCTGTTTATGGATCTCTCACTTCTGTGCCAGAAGTAGGGGGCGGCAGTGGGTACAAGTCTCTGCCTGCCTATGGGAATTGCTGTTCTAGTGAAGAGCAAAGAAAAAAATAGATATGCAAATAAGGAGATGTACAAGGTCAAGCGACAGAGACCAGTGCTTGTCCATGCTGTGTGGCACAGTGGCCAGAACAAAATGAGCTCTTTGAGCTATTTTCTTTTCCTTGTAAGGGAATTGTAGCTTTCTGCTTCTCTTTCAGGTTTTGTAATGGAGTCAGCACTCTAGGAAGTAGCAGAAGAATATGAATGTCTTATCATTCTGAGGCTTCGGGTTATTGCTGGAGCCTCAGTATTCCCACCTGTGAAGTGGGAATAGCCTTTCCTGCCTGTTCGGACGTTGCGGGGAGCATGCATGCTATATGTCCTCAGCTGCTCTTGTGGGTGTTCAGCAAACATGAGTCCCCGTGAGCCTTTGGAGAGGGCGACCTGAGGTCAAGGACAGAAGCGCCTGTCCCAGGTAACGGCTTGGGATGAAGTCTAGAGCCGCAGGGGGTAATGATGACTGTTGTAACCACAGCCGTCCACTTTAAAAAATGAGATGCCCTCGCTTCAGGCTGTGATTTGTCTGTGGTCGTGGCTGCTTACAGTGGCGATTTCAGCAGTGGAGAGGGAGAGCGACCGCACCAGCCGGTGGTTTGAACTCGCACTGTGGTTCTCCTCGTGGACCTTTCCTGAGCCCTCTGACAGGGCTCAGAGGCCCTGATGCCGAAGCCGCACCCCAGACGGACTGTAATCCCTGGGTGGTGGCCCGGTCTGCTGCGGCTTTTACGTTTTCCCTGCTGATGAGCATGTGTGGCTGTGGTCACAAAGCACCAAACCGGACGGGCGGGGCTGCGGCCTCTCGCTCGGGAACAGCCCGCATGTGCCAGGCTTGCTCCCTGCGCTGTGGGCTGGGTAGGGATGACCCGAGAGCCATGGTCCTGCTGAGCTGGCCCATCCTGGTCTGGTCTTCTGCTTTGGTTTATTTATGCAGCTGGACATAGCTTTATTGTTTTAATCTTCTAAAAACAGCCTCATAAAAATGAGAACGCTCCCCAGTTGCCTCTCCGTTCTCTCTCGGAGCACAGGCCCTCCAGCGGGTTCTGATGGTCGACCCTCAGTTGCTCTTTCCTGGGGAGTCAGTGGTAAGAGTGCCTGAGGGAATCAGTGTGGCATATTCCTTTTTTTAAATTTTATATTAGGGAACGATCTACAGGGTGTTCAGGGCCTCACTACTAGATTGGACTCAGTGATCCGCCTGTTTATAGCCTCTCAGGAGCTGGGATTATAGACACGTGCCACCACACCCAGCCCTAGTATGGTACATTCCTGATGATATTTGGCATCCCACACTAAGCTTCAAAGGGACTTTGTGGGGGCCAGAATGTGCGCAACCTCTCGAAGCCAGCACGACCAGTTGCCTGCCATGTGGGACAACGCCTCACTGACAGCAGGAGGCAACGTTGCATCCAAAAAAGGCGGAGGCTTCACAGTAGGCACATGTTTCCTTTATTGCTTTGGCTTCTAGGAAGCACAAGTCTTCAATGTTCATTGCCTTAGTTTTACTTAGGATTTTTAAATTATTATTATTACTTTAATTTATGTGTTTGGTACAGGATCTCATTATGCAGCTCAGATTCGCAGTGATCCTTCTGTCTTAGCCTGCCCAGTGCTGGGATTACAGGCATGCACCCTATGCCCGGTTTCTGTGGCCAGTTCACTGGGCCCTGGGCGGGACTGGCATGGCATGCGGTACCAGGAATAGAACCTAGGTCCTTGCGCTTGCCAGGCAGGTGCTTAGTCTCCTGAGCTGTCTGCTCCTTACCAAGAATTTTAGAAAATATAAAGGTTGGCCAAATAGCTCAGCTGATTAAAGCTCCTGCAAGCAGGTGCAGGGGCCAGGAGTTTGATCCCTTGGGTCTACCATGCCAGCCCTGCCCCAGGGCGCACTGAGATGGCAGTTGAGACTGGGGATGGTGGTGTACGCCTATAATCCCAGCTCTTGGGAGGCTATAAACAGGCAGATCACTATGAGTCTGATCTAGTAGTGAGACCCTGAACACCCTGTAGACCCTTCCCTAAAATACAAAAGATAAAAATAAAAAATGTAATTAACTCTCCCTACTGTACCATTACTTCTCCACAACTTTTTGCTCTGATTTTAAGCCTTTTGTGGAAATATTTGCTTTATAAAAATATTTTTTATCTGTCTCTTGGGTTTCTTATGTAGTAGACATCATGTGCTATTTAAGCTCACACATCTGGTTAATTTCACTTAATATTATTGTCTCAAGGGGCACCCGTTGCCTATGAATGATTCAAATATGTAGCAGGGTAGGACTCCACTGTTAAACACTGCCTTTGCTCTATCCTTTTATCCGTTGATAGATGTATGTAATCTTCTTCCAAAATTTAACTGTTACACATTGTCCTGCAATGGACGTGGGTCTGCATGTACGCCTGTGACATGATGACCCAAGATCTTTTGGGAAGATACTTGGAAGGGGAACAGGTGGGTCAAAAGGAATTCCTACTTTCAGGTTTTCTTTTCCTGTTGGAGGAATTCCCCTATGATCTCCAGAGTGTTAGTACACTCTCACCAACAATGTAGAAGAGTTTCTTTTCCCTCACAGCCTCACCAGCATTTGGTATTTGATTTCTTGATGAAAGCCATTCTCTCTGGAGTAAGATGGAATCTTAGTGTTGCTTTCATTTGCATTTCTGCAATGGCTAGAGCATGTTTTTTCATGTATTTATTGGCCATTTGTACTTGTTTGAGGAAATGTCTATTTATTTATTTATTTTAGTTTCCAGTTTTTTGAGGTTTTTATGGGGGGGGGAGTAGGGTCTAACCTTTTTCTTTTAGTTTTTTTTTTTTTTTTAAATATGTATTATAGATCCTAGTCCTTGGAGGGAGATCTTGATGAATTTTTTCCCATTCTGTAGGTTGTCTCTCCACTCTGTCGCTTTCTTTGCTGTAAAGCAACTTTTTGATTTTCTGAAATCCCCTTTGTTGATTCTTGATGCTATTTTTTGTGCCTTTTCAGTTCTGTTCAGAAAACCTCTGCCTGTGCTGACAGACAAAAAGAAACAGGGAAACAGATCCTTTTTCACATGGGAAGGGACTCCAGAGATGAGCGAGGCATGTAGGGGGAGAGGGGTGAGGGAAGAACTGAGATGTGTTATAAACATGCACCAGCTCCACCCAGGACACTGCACTCACTGTGTACTGCAAATGTGTACTGATAGATAGAAACTGAAAAATACCTTTAAAGGAAATAATTATGCCATGTGTCTAGCTATCTAATTGGAGAAGAGCTGTTCTCATCGTATTCAAAAGGAGAGACGTCCAGGCTTCTTGTGTAACTCTGGCTTGCCCAGATGTGGATCAGTTCAGAGGGAGGAAAGACCTGCTCAGAGGTGGACAAGACAGCAGAGGGGGCTGGTGCTGTTTACTGATTGTGTGAACTTGGCAGGCCTTAACCTCCCTGAGCTTCAGGTTACCTGTTTATGAGATGGAAAGGATCCCAGCCTTGTAGATGCCAAAGCAGACTGGATGTCCTGAGGCACGTAAGGCACTTGGCACGGTGCCTGGTACTTAATAAATACTGACGTGGTTGCATTTTACAATCAGTGTCATTTACATTAGGGGTCAACAAACTCTTACTCCAGAGACAGTGAGGATTTGAGTAAATGTCCCAGGCTTTGTGGGTCATGCAGTCTTTGCTGCAGCTGCTCAACTCTGCTGCTCTAAGACGAATCTATAAACAAATATGTTACAATAAAACTGTATTAACCCTGGATCATAGTTGTGCTTTAGAATATATATTCCCTGTGACCGTGTTCTCCACCCACCTTGCACTGCATCGGAAATGGAACACTTTTGTGTTGTCTTTCTATTAGCTTCTGGGTTTAATTTTCCTCCATGATTCATAGTAAGGAAAGGTTTCATGCTATAGGATTTGAAACTGAACCAGTGTGTGTATGTTCTTTTCTTCTCTGGGCCTAGCCTTCTGATGTACACGGGGGAAGTCCTTTTGTAGTGGAGTAGTCTAAGAGTCCCCATTGGGGAAGGTTTTGTGGAGCCCAGGGTCAGTAAGGGGTAGAACCCGTCTCTTCTCAGTGTGGGCACATTGATTGCTAAGCGTGCTGCTTGGGAGTAAGACCTGAACTCAGGATTCTGTGGGCTACAGGAATCTCATAAGTGAAGCCATCACAAAATAAGACAGAACTAAAGACACCCTCTTCTTCCAGGTTTCTTACCCAGAAAATGATTCCAGAATTGCTGTTGACTTTCATTGACTTGAATAGTAAGAACCATTGGAAGAAATTTCTTAAATTTATAGGACATTTTCTTGCTTAATCTTTTAGGTTAAACATTTGTGCTGTGGTCTGTAGCCCTGTACATTGCTTTCTTTCTCTGAAGGCAATAAATACTTTGAAAAACTATAGCGTAGTATCACGATAAGGATGTTGGATTAATAGTCAAGATACAGACTATTTCTGTCACCTCAGGAACACCTCATGTTGTTCCTGGAATTTTGTTATTTACTTAAATTATTTATTTATTTGATATAGAGCCTCACTGTACAGTTCAGACTTGTAGTGATCCTCCTGCCTCAGCCTCCCCAGCACTGGGATTACAGGCGAGCATCACCACACCTGATTCCAGGGCCAGCACAGCACATCCAGGGTTCTGGGGCTGGTGAAGGTACCAGGGATCAAACTTGGTCCTTACACTTGCCAGGCAGGCTCTTAGAGTTCCAAGCTATCTCCCTAGCCAATTCCTGGAATCTTACAATGTAAGCCCTCATTGACTTTTGGGGGGTCCAATAGAGAGTGGCCCATTCATTTGAATGATTTACTTTTTCAAATACCACTTGTAGGTCAGAGTCTTGTTTCCAAGAGCAGAATGCCTTGGCTTTGAACCAAAGAGTTTTGTAATGATTGTCCTCCTAAGTGGGAGTTCTTGGGGATTTAAGGATGAGCCACCTTACTGGTGCCACAGGACAGGGGCTCACCCCCCTGCAGACACTTGAGCAGAAGAGTCATTTGGGACTGACCACAGAAGCCTTCATCCCTTAGACTCCACCAGCATCACAGGCACCTTGGTGGAGCTCAGCAGGATGAATCTGTACCTGCCAGCTGAAGGCTTATGACTGAATTGAACTCTATAGGAGTTTCCACTGCCAGGATTAGAAAAAATCCACACCAGAGAGTATAATACTCAACATTCCAGAAATTCAACATAAGAGGAGAACATTAAAAGCTGTTAGTAGTGTGACCCTGTAGGCCCCGTCCTAAATACATAAAAAAGGGGGTGGAAATCTGTTAAAGAAAAGAAACAAATCACCTACAAAGGCAAGCCTGATAGGGTCACAGCTGACTTCTCAACACAAGCCAGTCAAGTCAGTCCTCAGTATGACCCTGAGAAACAGAATGCAGCAAAATGAGCAAGAAGATTATATACCATGACCTAGTGGGATTCATCTAGGGACACAGGAATGGTTCAGCATATGCAAATCCATAACCATAATACACCATGTTAACAGAGCCAAGGACAAAAACCATACTATCATCTCAATAAATGCAGAAAAGCATTTGACAAACTCCAACACCCATTCATGGAGTGAAGTATTTAAGTGTTAAAAAAAAAAAAAACCTCCAACCCAGATTGCCAAACCCATAAAACTATCAAAGTTGATGAATGAATAAGATATTTTCATGACAGAGAACACCTGAGAAAACTCATGACCTCCAAACAAGCACTCAAAAATGATCTGAGGGATGCTCTATAAAGATAACAAGGACTACAGCTCCATGAATACAAACAGGATGAATCTACCAGACAAGGCAAACAATTCAACAGAGTGGGAAAAGGGAACCAACAACAGGATAATATGACAGGGATCAGTTGATCATAAACTTTAATGGTCTCAATTCACCAACAAAAAGAACAGATCAAGAAGCAAGAACCAACAAGACTGTACGTGCATAAAACACATCTAACTGAAAAACAAATATACAGATTGAAAGTCAAAGGATGAACAGCAATGCTCCATATAACAGGAACCCAGAAAAAAGCAGGGGTAGCTATTCTGTCTTCAGACAAAGTATATTTCCAGCCAAGAATGATTAAGAGACATGAAGAGTCATTAAATCCTTATAAAGGGAATGGTCCAAAAAGAAGAGATAAGAAACATAAATATATGCCTGCCAAGTACTGGTGCACTCGATTATATAAAACAAATATCAAAGGACATGAAGAATCAAATAAGCACTACTACAATTGTAATGGGGGATCTCAGTACCCCTCTGCAACACATAGATCATCAAAATAATCAACAAACAAATATCAGAACTTAACCAAACTCTTGAACAAATGGGTTTAATAGCTGTGCAGTGTTCCACCCCTCAATGTCAGTGTAGGCATTCTTCTCCGCTGCACATGGGACAGTCTCCAAAATAGACCACATATTAGTTCATAGAGTGTGCTTAAGTAAAGGAAAATGGACTGAAGAAACATCCTCCTGAACAACCAGTAGATCACAGATAAAAGAAGAAATTAGACAGTTTCTATAGTTGAACAATAATGCCTGTACAACATTGTAGAACTTATGGCATGCAATGAAAGCAATCCTACAAGGGAAATTTATAGGGCTAAGTTCCCATCTCAGAAAACAGCAAGCTCAAATGAACAACCTAATGTTGAACTCAAGCTTCTAGAAAAACAAGAACAAGTTAACCTCAGAGCTCATCTGAGCGAGGAAATTATAAACATCAGAACAGAAATTAATGCAATGGAGACTAAGAAAACAATATAAATAATAAATCAGAGTTGGTTCTTTGAAAAATTAAATAACTGAAAAACCCTTAGACTGTCTTATCAAAAAAAGAAGAAAGAAAAGACTCAAATCTATGCAATTAGGAATGAAAAAGATGAAATCATAACAGATCCTACAGAAATCCAGAAGATAATCAATACCTTCCTAAGAACCTCTATTCTAGGGTTGGCCATATAGCTCAGTAGATTAAAGCATCTGCTTAGGCAGACATAGGGAGCAGAGTTCAATCCCCAGCGTGCATGCTGGCCTCACCCCCTGGACTCGTTGAGATGGTGACTGAGACTGGGCGTGTTGGCACACCTGTAATCCCAGTGCTTGGGAGGCTAAAACTACTCTGCTCTGTGTAGTGAGACCCTGTAGATCCTGTACTAAATACATAAAAAAGAACCTATACTCTAAAAAGAAATGGACAGATTCCTAGGTACATATGAACTACCAAAGTGGAATAAAGAAAATATTAAAATTCAAAATAAATCAATATCAGCCAGTGATATTAAAAATGCACTTAAAAATCTAGCAACAAAGTAAAGCCCAGGCTCTGTAGGATTCATTGCTGAATTCTATAAGAAATATAGAGAAGACCTAATGCTGCTACTTTGCAAACTCTTTACTGATAGTAAAGAGAAGCAATAGTCTCAAATGCATTTCAGGAAGTAAGAAAAACCAGAGAAAGATTTAAAAAAATACAATGGGCCAATCTCCTTAATGAACATCGACTCAAAATCCTGAATAAGTTACTGGGAAACAGAATGCAGCAAAATGAGCAATAAAATTATTCACCATGACCAAGTGGGGTTCATCTAGGGACACAGGAATGGTTTGACAAATGCAAATCAATAACCATAATACACCATGTTAACAGAGCCAAGGACAAAAACCATACTATCATCTCAATAAATGCAGAAAAGCATTTGACAAACTCCAACACCCATTCATGCTAAAAAAATTCCTATATTGCCGGGCGTGGTGGCGCATACTTGTAATCCCAGCACTCGGGAGGCTGAGGCAGGAGGATTGTTGTGAGTTTGAGACCAGCCTGAGCTACAAAGTGAGCTTAAAGCCAGCCTGAACTGCATAGCGAGACCCTGTCTCAAAAAGACAAAAAAAAAAAAAAAAAAAAAATTCCTATAGAAAATTGGGATAGATGGTTTTTTATCTCAACCTGATGAAAGCCACCTATGACAAACCAACAGCCAACATCATGGTAAATAAAGATAGTAAATAGAATGAAAGCTTTCATTCTAAAATCAGAAACAAATAAGGATGTCTGCTGTCACCACTCTTATCCAATATAGTTCTGGAAATATTAGCCAAAACAGTCAGATAAGAGAGAGAAATAAAAGGAATATGAATAGGAAGCAAAGAAGTTAAATCGTCGTTACTTATAGATGACACGGCACGCTATATAGAAGACCCCAAGAACTCCGCGAAAACATTTCTAGATTTAATAGCTAAATTCATTGGCACAGCTGGTTACAAAGTCAACACAAAAAATCAATGACATTGCTTTATATGAATAAAAAGGTCACTGAGAGAGAGAGAGAGAAGAGGAATAACACCTTTCATAATAACAGTCCCCCAAAATTGAAATATATGAGAATCAAAGGAAGTAAAAACCTTTACATTGAAAACTACAGAGCCCCGAGAAAGGAGATTGAAGAGGATATCAGAAAATAGGAATATGTCCCTTGCTTTTGGGTAGGAAGAACCAGTATAGTGAAAAACGACTATATTTCCAAAATTGTTATATAGATTTAATGAAATCTCAATCCAAATACCAACAGCATATCTCACAGAATGGGAGCAAACAACCTTAAAATTTTTTTGGAGCCAGAAAAGATCTGGAATATCAAAAATAGTTCTGGGGGCACCTAAGATAAGGTGGGGGCCATCACAATCCCTGACTTGAAATTACACTATAAAGCTACCGTGATAAAAATGACATGGTACTGGCAAAAAAGTAAAAGACCTGAAGATCAGTGGAACATACTGAAAAATGCAGAAACAACTACAAACATACTCAGTCACCTTATCTTTGACAAAACAGGCAAATACCTTCACTGGAAGAAAAATAGCCTCTTTAATAAATGACGCTTAGAAAACTGGCTTTTCACAGGCCAAAGATTAGAAATGGACCCACATGTTTTGCTATGAACTAAACTAAAATCAAAAGAAATCAAAGACCTAAATATTAAAACAGAAACACCAAGTATGCGGGAAAATAAAACAGAGAGAGTTCTTCAAGACACTGGGGTAGATAAAGACCATATGAAAAACCCCCATCACACAGGAACTTCCACAGAGAATCAGCAACTGAGATCTCATCTTATTAAAATGCTTGCACAATAAAAGAAACCACCAGCAGATTGGAGAGACAACCCACAGTGTGGAGAAAATGATTTGCCTGATGTTCCTCAGACAAAGGACCAATACCTAGAATATATAAAGAATGTTAAAAAAATCGGATCTCTCCAATTTTCCTTTCTGTATTTAGGGAAGGGTCTAGAGGGTGTTCAGGGTCTCACCATGATCAGACTCATAGTGACCCTCCTGTTTTTGGCCTCCCCAGTGCTGAGAGTTTAGGTCTGTGCCACCATGCCCAGACTCATGCATCAGTTCAGCACACTGGCGTGGCATGCAGGGCCGGAGATCAAACCCTCGTCCCTGTGCTTGCTACCATAGGCACTTAGTCCACTGAGCTGTCTCACTGGCCTTCTTGCACCCAGGTTTATAGTGGCATAGTGTTTAGTAGTGAAATCTTGAAATCAGTCCACATGCCTATCAGCTGGTGAATGGATAAAGAAGGTGTGGTTTTTCAATGCACTACTCTGCCATAAAGAAGAATAAGCTCGATATAATTCTAACTTAAGGGATGCACCTAGAGACCACACTCTTAAGCAAAATAAATCAGGTGCACATGTTTAAATACTGCCTGTGTAAGCAGGCTCAGGGGCTGGGGGTTCAATCCCAGGCCTGCCGTGCAGGCCCCACCCTTGGGGGGCGCTGAGATGGTAACTGAGACTGGGCATGGTGGCGCACACCTGTGATCTCAGCTCTTGGGAGTCTGTAAACAGGTGGAGCACTACGAGTCTGATTTAGTAGTGAGACCCTGAACACCCTGTAGACCATTCTCTAAATAAATAAATGAATGCTGCATTGTTTTCCTGACATGTAAAACTGAAAGTGCGAATAAAGACCAAAATTTATAATAGATATTGAGAAATGGAAAGCAAATGTTCAAATCTGAAGGGGAACAAGGGAGAGGGGAGGGGGAAAGGAAAGAAGGAACAAAGAAAAGAGAATAAGAGAAAAAAATAGAAGCAGAGCTTTTGTAAACAAGCAGGGGAAGAGGGATTGAAGGGAGGGGGAAGGAGGGAATACATAATGCACAGGAGCGAATTCCCTATGAGGAATGTGATCGTTGTATAAATCTATAATGTACGGATGTGGTGGCGCATGCCTGTAATCCCAGCACTCGGGAGGCTGAGGCAGGAGGATTGTTGTGAGTTCGAGACCAGCCTGAGCTACAAAGTGAGCTTAAGGCCAGCCTGAACTGTATAGTGAGACCCTGTCTCAAAAAAAAAAAAAAAAAAAAAAAAAAAAAAAAGGAAAAGAGTCTGTACTGACGCAGAGCACGACAGGCCGTAAAGTGTAGTTGCTGCTGACCACCCTGCAGCAGTTGGGGCACATGCATAGCCATGCTTTTCAGGATCTGCTAAGAGTGGCCCACAAGGGGTAGCTGCTCCCCAGAAAATGGCGACCAGTTTATAAAGAAGACAAGCTGTCAGTCAGATTGTGCAGCAG
>PVKA01002294.1:86502-128029 GCA_004027165.1 Ctenomys sociabilis | reverse complement strand
TTTTTTTTTTTTTTTTTTTTTTTTTTTTTTTTTTTTGTCTTTTTGAGACAGGGTCTCACTGTGCAGTTCAGGCTGGCCTTAAGCTCACTTTGTAGCTCAGGCTGGTCTCGAACTCACAACAATCCTCCTGCCTCAGCCTCCCTAGTGCTGGGATTACAGGCATGCGCCACCACGCCCGGCTTCCTGACCATATTTTAAATCCGCAAACAGATATCAAGTACTTTCCTATTCCCATGACTCCTGACAGCCACAAAGCTGCACATTCCTGCAGGAGTCACACAGCTCTGCTGACAATTGCTCTGTGCGCTGGCTAAGGGTGACAAATGTGTGCAAGGAGCTGCTGCAACTGCATGCCTAAGTTAGGGCCCATAGGTGGTGATTATGTCTCAAGATTGTTGCATGAGGTTACTACAATAATTTTGAAGTAATAAATTTCTTTCTATCTAAAAACTTGATCACTCTGACAAGGTATTAAAAATCTCCCTCATCCAATGACCCTATCTTCTTCCATCACTTTTTGAAGTATTTTCCATCTTTTCAGGCCATGGCAGTGTTTCTGTTTGTAAATTCCATTATCATTTTTGATCATCGCCATTTATTAGACACTCATATTTGTATTATAATGTCTTGTCTGTGTAAATAGATGGAAAGTTCTTCAAGGGAAAGAATTTTGATGGCTGTCCATCGTATTTTCAGCCTTGTCGTCTGCTGTGCTATACTCATGGTATGCCCATGCACAAGTTGCTGTGTGAAACTTATCATGAGCCAGAACTGACAAAACACTTTCTTTCACATTTTATTGAGAATGCAACTACTTAAATTTGGGCTATGTTATAGGAAAAGACAGAAATTCAGGACTATTCCTGGTATAACACATTTTGAAACATTGAAAACTTTTATGTATTAGCTTTCTATTACTATGACAAAATACCTGAGATAATCAACTTGGAAGGTAAAAGGCCTTATTTGGGCTCAAATATTCAGATCATGGTCTCTTGGCCCTGTTGCCTGGGGCCTATGTTGGTACACTGCATCATGGTAGGAGCACATGATGAAAAGACCTCTTCACCTCATGATATCCAGGAAGCAAAGAGAGGGAGGAAGGAGCTAGGATTCCAATAAACTGCAAGCACGTGTCCATAATGACCCAACTTCCCTCATGAAGATCCACTTCTTAAAGCTTGTACCACCTCTTAGTAATACTCAAGTATTTAACACCTGGCCCCTTGGCAGGCCATGCAACATCCAAACTGAAGCACTTTATTGGAGATGTTACAACGGCACTTAATATCATTTGATAATGAAGAAACCAAGGGAAGGTGTTAATGACTGTGCAAAGTTACTTACTGATGGGAGTCATTACCCCATTGTCATTTTCTCTAACAAATGTTCTTCCCATATTTCTCAAACAGAGTTCAGTGCTTTGACAATTTAACAAACAATTTAGACAATTGATTTAAATTTTGTCCTTGAGTTGCAGACTACATATTGTAAACCTCTCCTCTGTCTCTCTTTCTCTCTCTCTCTCCCTCCCTCACTTTTCTGTGTCTCACCATTCCCTGTGCTTAGCATCATCCTGTGCTTAGCATTATATGACCCTATAACACCATCACACATAAATTTAAATTTATAACCAGTGTGCTGGTGTTTGATTTTTCCCCCTCTGCTCCTCTTTTGGGAAATGAAAAATTTTGAGTTTAGGCATCATCTTTCTTCATAAAACAGAAAAATTTTCAGTGTGTTCCATTTCTTCTAGAAGCTTCAGAAATGTCATAGTGTGTTGTATATACATTATAAAGAGACATTAAATTGAAATGCATCCAAAAGAAGGTGACCGGAATAGTGAAATGTATGCAAATATGTTATCATTGTGTATTTAACAAAATCGTGGAATTGAGTCTGAAAGATGCTCCATATTCTTTCAGGATAATAATAACACTCTTCAATTATATGAAAGGGCACCATGTAAAACTAGAATTCTGTGTAGTCTGAATACTTGTACAAGATGATTTGCACCACTCTGTGTTAGTACAATGGAAGCTGACTTCAACTCTCTATAAACATACTTGTCCAACAGCTGATACTGTTGTTTCAGTTCTCCTGTTGATGTGAAGACAGGTACCCTGTAGGGTTTTTCTCAACAACAGAAATACTCTCTTACTGAGACCAAGATATACTGTGCACACTGAATCATTTATGACCTGAATATTATGCAGTCAAATGCTCTACCCCTGAGCTATGCCCCCACCTGACTTATCTGAATATTATGATTATCCTCCGTTCCACTGACTGATATTCAAAAGAATGACAATTAAGTAGTAATGAATAATTCTCACTCACTTCAGTTGGATGAAGATATTAGAAGACTGACAAGATCAGCGCTGAATAAATGCCCAGGCTGTGGATGGAACAAAACCTATTGCCCTGTGTTTGTTTCCCTTCTTCCCCACTTAACTATGCATGTTCTGCAGCTTTTCCTAAGGCCATAAAAAAAATTTCTCTAGGAAACTGTCCACATTGAACCACATGAAAAGAAGAGAATGGAGTTTAAATAAATCTCTTGTCTTTCGATCTCTTTAGAGAAACAGTGAATATTTGGGGAGGCTCATGTTAAATAAGTATAATTTAATGAAACTACAGTTTTGTGTTAGAAAATAAATCAAACTATAAAATGTGCCAGAAGTTTTATATTCAAGTCACTTTTACTGTATTTGAAATAATGTTACAGCAAAACAAAACATACTTATATATTTTTGTTCTGACTTTGATTAGAATGAAAAGTGAATATTGAACACTTATTTCTGCATCTGGATCAAGTTACCATTGTGGTATTTTTTGTTTGTTTGTTTTAAACCTATTTTCCTCTCACTAAAGCAACAGCAAAAGCTTGTATTTAGGTTTACTACAGAGTTCATTGAACACACAAGTTTCATGATGGAACTCTTTATTAGACCCTGCATTCAACATGAAACATCAGTTGCAGAGGGCCACGTGATATCTTTCTAGCTGTCACAGCAATATCTTCCTGAGCCCTGTCTGCAATGTCTCAGGCTCTTTATTTACACTGGAACTCATTTAGTTTGATCTGAAAGCTATTTTCAAATGCCTGCAGTGCACAAAAAACACTTCATCACAAGACAATACTTTGCTTTGTAGGTGGAAATATCAACAAGATTTTCTACAGTAGTGGAGATCAGGACAAATGATAATAATGGTTTGAAGATGAACCAATCATACTTCCAACAGAGTACAAAAGAAATGAATTTAAAATGGTATCTCAAAGACAATCGATGTTAAGTTCAAGCTTAGTTAGAAATAAGGCTTTATTCCCCATTCTTAATATTTCATAGGGAATAGAAAGCCTTAATAATATTTTGATACTGGCTTGATAAGATTGTAACTTTAATTTAATGAATCTAGTCTTGATTGGGGAAGAAACTCATGTGTGAAAAAAAAGCCAGGAATATTGTTGAATCAGGTGGCTTTAAGAAATGGTTATAGTAACAGAGGTAAAAAATTCTGGGCCTCAGAAGTAATCCTTTGTGACTTCATTGAAGCCCATCAACTCCTTTTAAAATTGTGAATTACATAAAACCATTGAGACCTTAAAGTGTAGACACTAAAAAATTGAAAATTAAAGTAAGAACATGGACAGCGTAGAAACACTGATGAAATAGGCTTAATATTAAGAACCTAAAATCTAAGAAGCCAGTTAAAAATTGATTATACTAATTAAAAGTTAACTCAAGGACAAGCAAATCCCTCCTTAGGACTGACTTTTCCCTGAATTTTCATCTTGTACACCCCAGCACACACATTGCCATATACAGTTAATGTTTTTTCACTTTGTTCTATTTTTACTTAAACTCCTGCCTTTGTTATTTCTACTTTTGATTTTACCACAAATGCTCTGCACTTTGTCCCATCTACTCTTGCAAAGTGTAAACTTCTCCAAATAATTTCAAATAGACAGTTAATATTGTTTACATTCTGGGGTCCCTAAAGTGTTTTATTTCTAAGTGATAACTGAAGATAATTTTTGTAGGTGAAAAAAGGATAAAGCGGCTTTCAGAAATAATGATGAAAATGAAAACTGGCCGGCCTTTACTAAACTTTTTTTGAAAAAGGAGCCACACTAACCCACAAGTCAGAGAGTGTTTCTTTCCTGGATTGCTAAAAGTTCTTGATTAATTATGGAATCCAAGTGAAATCATTTTTAAGGTATAATTGTTGCAGTTGCAACTCTTTGGAAATGCAAATTAATGAAGTTATAACATAACAATCTATAAGCATGAACAATATTAATTTATTGGAAAGATTAAAATTTAGCTAAGGAAGTGACCTAGTAATTTTTTAAATGTATTTTTACTGAAGCATCTACAGAGTGTTCAGGGTCTCACTACTAGATTGGACTCATAGTGATCTGCCTGTTTACAGCCTCCCAAGAGCTGGGATTACAGGTGTGTGCTACCATGCCCAGTGTTACTAGAAAGAGCTTTAATCTGCTGAGCTATTTGGCCAGCCCTTGATCTAGTAAATTAATTCCACTTTTATACATGTACACACACATATATATGAGTCATGTGGTTCCAATTGTTAATAAAAGTTTCAGTAATGACATATGTATTGAAGAAATGATAACTGGGTATGACCAGTGATGGCAGTTTCTTTAATGGAACTTAAAGAAATGCTACTGAAATAACATATTTGAAGGAATAGGCATGTTCTTTTTAATGGCTCTGCTACTTTTCATTATTTATTTTAATATCTACTTATTGTGTATATTCTGCCAACAGTGAGGAGAGCACCAAATCCTAACAATTAGATCACAGAGAAGTTTGCCAACAGTGATGAAACTCAAGCTTTAATAATGATTTAAGTAATAATAAGTGCAAGTAACATGTATCACTTAAATAATATTTTGCTAAAATTTGTACCAAGATGTAAAATAAAAATTCTTTATAATTTATAATGGTATTTTTGCAAAACAATTGTGAAAATATTTTATTTCAATAAAGTATTATTTCAATAAAGTATACAATATAGTTTGTTCCTATGCTTTTTGTGATATAATTTGATGTCTAAAATAGTCTATTCTAGCAGATATTTGATTCTTTTAAAAACATTAAATTTATTTTGTTTACGAAACAAGACCAACCATGTTTGAATGTGAAGCTCAATTCTGCCACTTTCAACCCTGTATAGGTGAATTAATTCCTCTACCTAAATCTTAGTTGTTTGGAACCAGGCATGTTGATTCATGCTTGTAATCCCAGCCCTTGTGAGGCTGAGACAGGAGGATTGCTGTGAGTTCAAGACAAGAGGAGGGGCTACAACAGTGAGCACAGGGCCAGTTCAAACTGCATAGTGAGATCCTGTCTCAAAAGATAAACAAACAAAAACTCTCGGCTGTTTATTTTTTGAAAGGAGAAGTAAGTGACATATGTGTAAAGCACTAATGTGATAGGTCATTACTGGGAAGTACATAAAATTAATCTGTTAATGTTAGTTTATTTATTAGTTAAATGAGATACCATGACATCCATACATATACATCATTTAGTATATTTTATGATTTACTAAATGAAATCTAAAATGTATAATATAAAAGTCAGAATTTACAAGGACTGGTGATATAGTTTAGCAGACTAAATGCCTGCTTAGGCAGGCACAGGGACTAGGGGTTCAATCACCAGCACCACATGCCCTGCCAGCCCTGACCCCAGGCACACTGAGCTGCTACTGAGAAAGCGGGCATGGGGGCATATGCCTTTCATCCCTGTGCTGGGGAGGCTGAAAACAGGAGGATCACTATAAGTCTGAGCTGCATAGTGACACCCTGTACCAAATACATAAAAATAAATAAATAAATAAACATAAAAAATAAAAGAACTTACACAAAAAGTACAAAGAAAAAGGACTATGTCAAATCTTGATAGCTACTAGCCAAAGAAATAATATTTCATTTGTTTTGTGATGTTTTGTTAAATTTATTGAGGCCAGCATTATGTGATCTTAAAATGCACACTTATGGAACTGGAAACATCGTGTCATTGGAATATGTGTGCACCTATGTTTATAGCAGCACAATTTGTGAGAGCCAAATCTTGGAACCAAGATGCCCATCACATGAGGAATGGTTGGAAAACATGTGGTATATTTATACAATGCAGTATTACTCAGCTACAAAGAATGATAAGCTTGAAGCATTTATATTGAAGTGGATGCCACTTGAAATTATATTCATAAGTGAAATAAACCAGACACACATGTGCAAATATCATATAGTCTCCCTAGTATAAGAAATCAAAAGAAGAAATACAAATAGAAAGGTATAACAACAATTAAAAGAAATTTAGACAAATACAGTAAACTGAACTTCATATTTTGCAGGATGATAATCAGCTTCTTTTCTTGATGGTTAACAACATAAGTTTGCAGATCAAAAATTGGACAAATGGAAGGGCTGAAAGGTCGACCAACATTTTGACCCTAGCCTTTCAAAGTCAGTGAAGACTCAGGAGAAGCTGTACTGTAACATCATGGAACTCAGTTGTGCCCCAAATTTTCTGATCAAGGAGATTATGGAGCCACAGAGGGATGTGATCAATGATCTATAGTGTGCCTAAGGAGAGTCACATGGAGAGAAAACTTTCTCTCAGGCTTTCACAGAGAACAAATTGGTGAAGCAATGGCTGTGACTCATCCACATGGTTGACAAAGGGTCTACAAAAGGTTACAGGATAAACCCTGAGGGGACTTGACTGACAGCATCAGATACAATGGTATATTTTTTTCTTATATAGGTCTTGCTTTATATCAGTCTTAACCATCCAGCATCCAGCAGAAAAGTATAAAAACGAGGTATACAAAATAAAGCTATAATAATGTGCTGAGCTGTAAACGTCTCTGATCAACAACTTCTTTGAATAACCCACTACTGTTGTGGACTGCTGGACTGTGTTGGATTGTTTCGCTGAATTGAAGTACCTATGATAATTGAATGACAATAGAATGCCCATCTCTGACAGGACTAAAGAACAAAAAAGGGGATACAAAGGAAGAACCATTCTGTGTTTGTATGAACAGAACAGTTAGGATAAATATGCAGTACTTTTGCATAATTCTGTGAGAAGAAAGATTTGCACTAATAGCGTTTGGACAGGATATCCTGTCTGCTTCTTGTATAATGGATAACCATTAGGAAGATAACAATGTGAAAAGTATTAATTATTGAAACTGTACTATAATTCAGCTTTAAAAAAGAAGGTTTTCAACTACATTCTCTAAATTCATTGATTAGAGGCATCTGCTCTAATAGTGTTTGTGAATAGAATGTCATGTATGCACCTTGTACAACAAAAAATCACTAGGAAAACAAAACAAAAAAAGAATAATTTTTTTATTTAGAATATTAACATATTATAAAGCAAGAAAACATGAAAGATTTTACTTAATCATGCCTTTAAAAAAACACACACACACACACTGTAACCACTTCTGACATTGCCAGTCCTGTGGATAACCCACTACTATTATGGAATATTGGACTATATTGGAATATTTTGCTGAATTCATGCACCTGCAATATTTAAATGACAATGGAATACCCATCTCTGACAACACTAAACAAAAACGGGGATAAATATCTAGGACAACTTTGTTTGTCTATATTCAAAATAGTTAGGATAGATATACAGCTACTTTCTCTTAATTCAGGGAATAGGAAGATTTGTACTTATAGTGTTTGTGGACAGGATATCATGTCTGCATCATGTACTGTGAATAACCACTAAGAAGACAACAATAGCAATATATTAATTACTGAAACTGTCATAGTAATCAGTTTTGAAACTGTCTCAGTGTTGTTTCTCAATAATTTTTTTAAAAAAGAAAAAAAAACAATAAAAGATAATATAGTATTCTAGAGACCAAAAATGTTGAAAATCCATAAAATATAAAATTATTGTAACAAGAAAAAAAGTTCTTGAAATAAAGTTTCTCCAAAAAACACACTGTAATGGTAATTGCGGCAAAATTAAAATGTTTGTTTTTATTAAAATTTATAAATTTACAAAATGAAGGTTTAAAAATTCAGTAATGATTATCATGATAGCTTTCCACATGGAAGGCACATGAAAAAATAACGAATTCTAAGTAACTTTTGTACTGAAACCTGAAAGTTTAGAGGATCCAATGATGAAGAACTGCAGGACCAATTTCAGAGAAGCTAAGTCCTTAGGCACAGAAGAGCGCCCCTACTGCGGGTAGAGTGTGTAGGAAAATGCAACTGCTCAGCGTGGCCTTGACAACACAGACTGCAGCCTCTGAAGCTGGAACATGTGGCCAACAAGGAGCCACTTGGGTTGGTGCCACCTGCAGCACAATTCCATCTAGGGATTTGCAGGAGGAAGTAAAGTGGTGATTTATGCTCTTCAATTGTCCAATCGTCTGAGCTGTGAGTTAAAGAGTCAAGGAAGAGGTTATTGCAAATAGGGAGAAAAATTTTGTTTTTAAGTCCTACTCTGTTATTTATCATCAGTGGACCAGCGAAAGTGCTTTCTAATTTTTCTCATCCTCAAAAATAAATATGGCAATAACACTTGTCACATAGAGTTCAAATATTCATTTAGACCATATTGATGAAATGCTAAACATAGCCTCTAAGTCATTATATGCAATACATAATAATTATTGCTGTTATTATTGGTCACAACAGGGGCAATGTTAGCTAGGAAATCTACTATATAAATATGACATTTGAAAGAAAGTGATTGACAGTCTAATCATCTTAAAGCACTGCATCTCATTACACTGCTTCCAAGTAAATGAGAGCTGCTCTAGAATAGCTTCTGTGCTTCTGTCGCCTATCTTCTCTCTCATCTTTATTCTCCCCCATTATTTTGTGTGTTACAGAAGGAAGGGGTGGGGTGGGGATGGGAAGGGAAGGAAGAAGGGAGATTGAGAAGGAACATGGAACAGCTATATCCAAACTTGAACAATTCACTTCTTTGTGCAGCTTTGTAGACTCTCCAAAGGCAGAGTCTGGCTTGTAAATAATTGTGTTTGATTTAATTGGATAAATTAATCATAACTAATTTTATAATAAAATTTTAGATTCCTATAATTATTAAGTGTTAAACCTGAAAGAATAAACTGAGATTTATTGACATAGCAAAAAGTCCTTTCTATCTTTTCTTTTTATTTATTTATTTATTTTTTTTTGGTTCCATTGATTGAACTCAGGGCCTTGTGCTTGCCAGGCAGGAACTTACTCTACTATGCTATCTCCCTGGTCCCAAAATGTCCTCTCTTAGTTCAGGTCTCCTTTCTCCTTTTCTGCAAACAACTATATTATGAAATAGTATCATTTTGTCATATGTGATTGAGCTACAGTGTAGTCGAAATGTAAGAATGAATTTGAACAGGAGCATCATAAATTTAATTACCTAATAGAAAACAATGTAACTTAATGTATGTCTGACTGATAGAACTTCATCATATTCTAAAGATTCCAAAATGAAAAGAATACACTATACTTTGAAATGGAAGATCTAGAATATATGAACCGGGCTAATATCTGTTATGTCCGGTGGCTTTGTAAAGCGGGCGGTATCTAAATGTCAGCGATTATTGCTGTGTGAGTGTTAATATATGCAGGACCTTTGTGAAGCGAACATCATCTTTCTCTTCTCTCTCTCTCTCTCCTCTCTCTCTTCTTTCTTCTTTCTTCTTTTGTTCTGCAGCCCTGTGATAATGTTATGAGAAGAGGGTCAGAAAGGAGCTGAGCACATGGCCACCAGCAGCATGAGGAGTCCCACACTTCAAACTCGTAAGTTGAAAACTGAGATACAGTTTAGTTTTCTAGGTATGATGAGACGTATTGATTGTGCTTCCTCTGCAAAAATCATCATAATCTACACATGTAAAAACATCAGTGTTTCTTGGGCTGGGGAGATAGCTCGGCAGTCTAAGCACCTTCCTGGCAAGCACAAGAGCCTGAGTTCAATCCCTGGTACCGCAAGCCATGCTGGCGCTGTAACCCAAAATCAGGAGTGGAAGCTCACGCCTGTAATACCAGCTCTGAGAATGCTGAGTCAGGAGGATCACCAAGAGTTTGAACTGTGTAGTGAGACACTGTATCAAAACAATAAAAATAAAAAATTAGAAAGAATTTAAAAACTCAGTCTTTCTAAAATCTAGCTGATGAAATTTACTCATGACTTAGAAACCTTTTCAGAAGTGATTTTCTTTTTGTTATAAACTGATATGGATTTGTAGACAGTATATAATTTTTGTGAAATCATTTATGTTCTTTATGTTTTTAGTTTCCTTGCTTTAAAATGAAGGTTGTGATAAGTTATCTGTTAGTTTCCTGAGATTTATCTGAGTCATTTCAGAAAGACTAGTCATTTTCTCAGCATGTGGGAAGACCTTACACATATAGCACCTGTTCTTATTGAATACTTCCACATGTCAGGTAATACATGCCAAATGTTTCACTGCCTTACTTTGCTTAATCCTCACTACAACCTTAGAAGTTAGCTCTAATTATCCTCTTGCCAACAGATGAACAATGTATTAGCATATTTTATGACTCATCTATACAGCACCCATGCTTCCTTGAGACATCTTTTTCCATGCAGTTCTATCTAGTGGAAGAGATTTTATTCTTTTATTCTCTGTCAATAAACATTTACTAATTATCAACAATATGAAAAGTTACATTTAACAGGAATACTGTGGTACCTCTCCATGATTATTACATATTACATTATACTTGTATATTTGTATCCGATTTTCTAAATATATAATTTTGTTTAGCATTCAAACCCTCTCAAGGAGACAGAGTGGGGATCATTATTCCATTTATACAAATGGAAAAGTTGAGTTTCCAGGAGGTTAGTGAGACTACTGGGAAACTTATAGCTCACTATTTTTCAGTCTTTTGGTGATATGTTATCCATTATAGACTGCTTCTGTAAAAATTCTGAAAGGGGGCTGACAGAGAAGTTACAGGATAGACAAAACCCAAAAATGTACAAATACATGATTTGTTTTTATTTGTAAATATTTTACAGATATAAAACATCTACTACACTTCTATAAAAGTTTCTCTAATGACATTTTGAAATTCTGTTTCTCATGGCATTGACCCATGATTGGCTGCAGTTTGACACTGGCCCACAGGCCAGGAACTAAACCGTACAGCACTAATAGAGAGCTCTGTGAGGCCAACCATTCAGTCTTATGCCTGTCTTCATCTATCACAGGTCTCTGGCTACTTTAGATTCCTTCAACATGCAGTGAAAATTCTTTGCAATGAAAGGGAAAAGAAGATTAAATTTCAAGTTGTTTATTTGAACCTGATATAAGCAAAATAGCAATGGCACAACCTCTTAAAAGAGTCACACGAAACAATTGACATAAAAATTAAAAACAGTTGGAAGTCTGTTGCACAATTTCCACTAAAATTATTTAAAAGGCATCAAGACATCTGAAGATTTTGTTATGTATGTTGTTAACTTTCTCAAAATGTTTTCAGTTATTTTTTATTTTTTATTTTTCTCGTCATTGTATTTATTCTTCGAAAATTGAGCTTAAATTGTATTCGGAAGACTGGACCATGTCAGTTCCATAGGAGTGATAGGCTTTTGTATGATTTAAAGAGATACAAATGGATCTGGACCTCAAATGGAATAAAAATAAATACTTGTCCTCACTATGTAGAAGAGGCTTCAAAGTATAATTAACTTGTTCATTGCAGAAAGTACCAAAGAAAATGTCAGCCCTTTGGGTGCAAGGTAAAATGTGCATACACGGAGTCAGCAGTGACAGTTTATTTCACAGGAAGATTATGTGACTTTCTAGTTCCATGGAAATGCTTTCAAATACTTACATGTGCTATTTTGTTAATAACTAGCTTACTATCTGTGTCAAGGTATGATACACAGATGTTCAGAATAGCTTTTTGTTATGAGTAAATATTAGGGGAAAATTGAGGTTTTACTGTAGCTTAGGATGTCAGAAATCAAGGAATTTATGTGAATTTCTACCATCTTAGCAGGGCTTAATGTGTCTTAAAATGACTTAAATGGAATAGATTAGTGAAAGAATTTGTGCTTAATGTGTTTGTGTGTATCTGTGCATGTGTAGTACTGAATCAGAAAAAGATAAGGGTTCACAACAGGACCGAAAGTTGGTCCACCAAAATTTTAGTGGAGTTGCTTATTTGAATGTTTGATAATATATAGAATTTTTGTCTAAGGCTATTTGTAACAGGTTGTGTTACAACTTTGAAGGATACAAGCTGTCTGAGAAAAGCTAGGTCATCAGTAAGACAAGGACTGAGGGTAAGTTGTACCAATTGACTACTGAAAAACACTACATGTCCATAGATCTTACTATAATTAGTAAACAAACAACAGTAAGAAAAATTAGCAACAAGACCAGCAAACTATGGACCAGAGCAATTACTACTTGACTTTGGCAGTGAAATCCTCAAGAAGAAAAACATATGAGTTAATACAGAAATCAGAAAAAAAGGCAAGAAACAGTTTAATAACCTAATATACACAATTTATGACTAAAGATTAAAATTTAGAGACTGAATCAACTGAAACAAAAAGAGATGAAAGGAAATGGAAAATGTGAAGATAATTTTAATGTGACTTTAGGAACAACAAGAAAAAGAATCACCTTTCTTGCAAGAAAACTGAAGAAGTACTCAGTTGGGTCACAACAGTATAGGGCAAAGTGAAATGGTGAAACAAGGAGAAAAATAAAATTACCAATACAGAGAATATAAATTCAATGCTAATTAATTGTTATTTAAAAACAAAATAGAGAAAGTTTAAAAAGAAAAATATAATTTCAAAATTACAGATAAAAAATATTGCTCTGAAATGAATTAAAAAGATATTTTACAATTTCTTTTTTAATATCTACTTCTATTTAAATAGGAAGGAAGGAAGGAAAGGAAGGAAGAAAGAAAGAAAGAAAGAAAGAAAGAAAGAAAGAAAGAAAGAAAGAAAGAAAGAAAGAAAGAAAGAAAGAAAGAAAGAAAAGATTTTAGTCATTCTATAGGTTATTTTCTCTGATCTTAGGTTTTCTTTTGTATGGCCTGGGAATTACTTATTTTTTATATTAGTGATAACTGACAGGTAAACATGGAAAAGGATATTTTTGGATCTTGCAGAGTATTAATTACTTATACTTCTACAGGTTTATTCCTTTTTACAGGTTTCTCTGAAACAGTTTTGATAAATTCTGTTTCACAAAGAAAACTACCAATTCTGAGCAACTTTCCAGTTATCAAATAGATGAGTATACCCAGCAGAATGATAGTGATCTTAATCTAACAGCACACCATATTTTCATAGTACCTATAAACCTGTGTAAAATCACTCAGATTAAGTACATCATAACTCTCATCGAACACACTCTTTACTCTTTTGCAGTGCCAAATTTTAACAGTTCTCAAAGCAGGTTCTTCCTCAGTTCTTGGGTTTTTGTTGTTGTTGTTGTTGTTATTATTATATTATTATTATTATTTAGTATTTTAGGGAAGGGTCTACAGAGTGTTCCAGGCCTCACTACTAGATCACACTCATTGTGATCTGCCTGTTTACAGCCTCCCAAGAGCTTGGGTTATAGGTGCATGCCACTATGCCCAGTCTCCTTCCTCAGCTCTAATATCATGAATTATTTAGCCTGTTTTTAAGCTTTAGTTGGCAGGTATAACACAATTTTACTTTATTAGTATGTCACCACTTGTTTTAAATATTATGTATGGGAAATTCCTATGTGTTATGTACAGTATTCTAATTCTCAATATATTTTCTCATGACCAGTTTGTGGGTATACCATCTTTATACATGTCTTTTGAGATTTGTGTATGAATTTTTGATTGTAAAATTGATTTTATTAGACACATGAATTTTATTTTAGGTACATATATTGGTACCTTGGTTGACAAACTTAATTCATTTCATGATTGTAGAAAAGTTGACCATATTCTTGTTTGTGGAGGTGACTACTGTGGTTGTGTTTGTCACCTCACGCAGCCTTCACAAACAGAAACCACATTTTGGCAAGTGCTTCTGTTTGAAAAAAAAAATTCATGAACCAAGATAGCTGTAAACCTCTAACTTTTCAAAACACTTGCACAAATGTAATTTCCATTGGTATAGGATGAAAATTCTAAGAGTTTTACTTCTTCATGAACACTTGGTAACTTTTAAAAAATTGGGTTTTCTTTTTTTTACTTTTTGCAATATTGTATTAGTGCTATATACCATGGTGATTTTGATTAACATTTTTGTTGTGACCTGTAATTATGCCCTTTCTACCCCAAATCAACAATTTTATAGCCATTCCAATTGAAAAGGTTTATGGAAATTTAAAGAAAGCATTAATAATGGTTTAAGCTTTATTCACCTCTATGAACACTCCAACTAAAGAGACTCAAAATTTCAGTTTGCATTACAAAAATAGTTAGATTTTTTAAAACTCATGTACTACAGCTTACTATCCATGTAATCTATTAATATCTGCCTTGTTTCATAAGTACCAACCGATTGTTTGACAATACAATTACAACTGGTAGTGATTTGAAGTTTATTGCAAGGGTTTGATTCCACATTCCATTTCTGTGTCGCAAAAACTAATTATTTCTCTAGCATTTTGAAGCTAAGCAAGACACATGGCAGCAAGCATGAAAATGATCCAGGGGCTGGGCGTGGGGGTGCATGCCTTTACTCCCAGCACTTGGGAGGCTGAGGCAGGAGGGTTGTTGTGAGTTCAAGACTAGCCTGAGTTACAAAGTGAGCTTAAGGCCAGCCTGAACTGCATAGTGTGACCCTGTCTCAAAAAGACAAAAAAAAAAAAAAAAAAAAAAAAAAAAAAAAAAAGATCCAGGGAAGCAGCACAATCTGGACAGAGAGCCGGGGCTCTCACATGTGAGCAAGTATGACAGCTTCCTCTCTTCCTGGCACTTCAACTGCTGGGCCTCGTGATGGCTCAGTTGCTTCTTTTGTTACTAGTTTCCAGTGAGAGCAGCGCTCACTTGGTGTGTGGTTAAGGAAGTTCAGTTGGATATAATTTAGTACTATGTTATTGTGTGGTAAGTTTTTTGTTGCAAAGCCAGGCCAACACGAAGTAGCTAAATACAAACACTAGGAAATTTCCCATCAATGTCTACAGCCATACCACCCTGAACATGCCCAATCTCATCTGAAATTTCCCATCAATATCTAAATAAGATTTTATAATTTTTATTTCGTCAAAATACACATAATATTTACATTTTAATGGATTTAAGCATACAGTTCCATAGGATTAACTCTGTTCTCTTTGTTGTGCAAGTATTCCTTTCATGTACTTTCAGAACCTTTCTAATTGCTATTTAACTTTAGATATGTATAAAAATTATACTCCCTTAAAAGTATGCACCTTCGTGTCACTGGTATCAGACTGCATCTTTATAGTGTATATCCATTTATACAGGTATTTTAAGTATCATTTATTTCTTAAATAACACGGAAAATAAACAAGTGATATACAAGCCTAAATTAGAATACTTGTGCTACTTGTATTTGCTCCTATACTTACCTTTACCTTTCATATGATTTTAACTGACTGCTCAGCATCTTTTCTTCAACTTGAAGGAATCTCTGTAGCACTTCTTTTAGGGAAGGTGTAGTGGCCATGAACTCTGATTCTGTCTGGAAGTGACTGAATTTTTCCATGCAGTTTTGGAGAGTTATGACAAATGTTGAATTCCCAGTAGATGTAATTTTTCCCCCTTTAACATGTTAACTTCTATCACCCCACTGCCTTCTGGCCTGAAAGGTTTCTGCTAAGAAATGTGCAGGTGGTGTCATTGAGCTCCCTTGTATCTTTCATCTGAAGAGCTGTTTGTCTCTTCATATTTTTTCTTGATTTCCAGGGAGGTATTTTCTATACTCTTCCTGAATAAATTGAGCTATTTGAACATTTATATGAGTAGTTTTATAGTGTTACTGAGTGAGTTTGATGTGTATGTATTTCTTCATAGTTTTCAGAGACTTATTTTGTTGTTTTAAAAGGTCATGTTTGCCTGTTTCTTTGAATGTGTTATAATCTTGTGTTAAAATTGGTCATTTTAAAAGAAGCTGTCATGCCCAGTCTAGCTCTGGGCAGGAAAATATAGTTGCTGATTTACTGGCATGAAGAACTCATGTTCTTTCAGGGAATTTGGAAGGAATATCTTCTGCCTGGTAATGTCTATGTGCTTTCTCTGGATATACATATTTAACAAAGCCTCAGAGCTAAAAAACAAAACAAAACATAAATTTTGTAACTATTTTGTTAGTGTATATAGCTATTTATTTAATATTTCTGTGAGCTTCTACCTCACTCACCAACTTGCTGGTATCACTCATGGCTGCTTTCCAATGCATTAATTTATCTAAGTGTCTCCGTATACTTTTTGGAGTATTACTTGTTATGTTCCTTAGGCCATAATCTCTTGCCTTCTGGATTCTATGCATCAGCAGCTCCCTCTGCACACAGCTTCTTACATACTTCTGGTTGGATACTGGCTTCCAGCCTAAGATCCATACTGTGACAGTCTTTGTTCTCTGATTTCCGTGTTGAGTAAGGCAGAAATCAGTGCCTTGATAGTAACCTCCACAGACCAGAACACATGTCAGCACACAGAGGTCAGGAGGTATAGTCTCCTGTACTTTCTGTGGTACAAAGAAGGAACTAGAGATTGGGGCAGTCTTCCCAATTTTACACCATGAAATACAGTGTGAAAAAGGAAAAAAACAGCTACAGAATTTTCCACCAGTTTTAATCCAGCTTTTTCTTATTGGGGCATTCGCTCTACATCAACTGTCACAGAGCTTATTGTTTTAAACAGTTAATAGGTTTTGTCTTCATTTTCTATTCATTTTTCTTTAGGAATAAGAGAATAGACTTTGAATTTCCTAGTTTTCAATTTTTTGATGCTTTCAAAATCTTTGATCCAAATTTATTTTGAGTATGAATACTCAGTATTAGATTGTTTTGTATATTAATTTAACATGAGTTGTGCATTGGCCAGAGCATCCAATGATTGAAAAATATGAGTCTTTCTTTAGGAAAAAAAATTATTTCAACATTGTTGCTACTGCATTATTTACTGTTCTCATGTATAATATGCAGGCTAAAGAGGGGAGATCAGATATCAGTAAAATGATTTTTTTATTAAACAATCTAATTTAGTTGTTTTTTCTCTTTGTCTCATTAGCAGAATTAATTTGTAGTTATTATGTATACATAGGCATTCCATCATTTTACAAATTTGTAGCTGAACTTCCATGACTGCACACTGTAGGTACAATATAGAAGTAGTTGTGTTAATTTATTATGCCATTTATTAGATTTAATAAAAGGGAAATAACCTTAAATTGTAGTAGCACATGTAAAAATTGAAAGCTGTCTTGAAAACATATGATAATGAGCTATTAATATTCTGTGGCTAAAATTCTTAAAATAAAAAACGAATGATGTTCACCAGAAATTTGTAAGACTATATTTAACAACAGTGAGAAAAAAAAACTAGTGGAAATATGATTCATTCACTTAAGTCTGTTTATTTTACCCAAATTCATAATCCAGAAATCATTTATAAACCTCTGTCACAAACATAGTTTATAAAGCAGGACACTTATAATTAGCTTTACATAGAAAGAACTGTTTAACATATTTTTCAGAAACAAAAACCAGTAACCATGACAGATATTACAAACAAATGAAAGCATCTCTTAGTGCATTTTATTAAAATAAGAATGAAGTGACCATTTATCTAAGCAATTATAATAAAAACTTTAAATTTATTTTGTTTTAATTCATTTTTATTATTAAAAACTAAGTATGAAAATGCTTTTGTTTTTATTAGTTATGTTTCTGATGAAAACATGATAGTTATAATGAAACAATGAAATAAATTTTGTCAGTCACTATAAAACTTAAATTCTGTGATAGTCTTTAAAACAATGGTTGAAGGGCAAGCCAAATAGCTCAGCAGATTCAAGCGCCTGCCTAGGGGCTGGGGAGATGGAGGTGTAGACAAAGGAAGGGGTGTAGAAAGAAAAAAATCATGATGTGTGTGTATAGACAGTACAGTTGGGATAGATAACGCTGTGCTTCTACATAATCCTATGAGAGGCAAGATTTGCACTAATGGTGGTTGGACAGGATATTATGTCGGCTTCTAGTACTATGGTCATCCACTAGGAAAATAATTATTGAATTTTTGATATAATTCATGTATAAAAAATAAGATAAGTAAGCAGCTACACTCTTAATTTACTGATAAGAGACATCTGCTAAAATAATATCTGTAAGTATAATATCATGTATGCACCTTGTACGATACCAAAACATTATGAAAACAGTTTGCAATGTATTAATTTATCGAATCTGTCTTGTTAAGGTGTCTTGAAACTGATTGATATTTGTACTTCAATAAAATAAAAAATAAATTAAAAAATAAAAATAAAGCGCCTGCCTGGCAGGGGCTAGGGTTCCACCCTGGTGTGACTTGCTGTGCTGGCCCAGCCCCCAGGGCACCCGGAGGTGGTAATGGAAACTGGGCGTGGTGGGGTTCGCCTCTAATCCCAGCTCTTTCAGAGGCTGAACACAAGAGAATCACTATGAGTTCAGTGACATAATAAGACCCCGAAGACCCAGTAGACTCTTACTAAAAGATACAAAATAAAAGAATGGTTGAAGGAAAGTTTACAGAAAATTCTTCCTCTAGCTTTTAACCCTATTTTGTGATCTGAATTCATGTACCAAGTGTTCTTGATTTATACCAAGAGCAGGTACCATTGAAAATTTAATACAGTACATGATCAATGTTAATCCAGGATATGAGTCCATGTATTGACCATGACACAAAAGTGAGCACCCTGGCTTTTGTTTAATTTGCTTTCAAGACAATATTTAAACTGTTCTTTTTAAAAATTTCTGTGTTATGACTGAAAAAAGACTATAACATTGAGGGTTTTATAATGGTTCTTTACAATCATACTGAAAGCTGTATGATTGTCCTATTTTGTTCACGTAGTAGCGGTCAGGGTTTACTACAGAATGTGAAGTCACTGAAGGGAACTGACTGCTGTCAGGTGCCTGATATTCAGTTATTCAGATCATTCCTTTACATTATCTAAGAATCCAAGTTTCTTTTCTTTCTTTTTTGTGTGCAGGGTCTTACTATGCAGCTCAGACTCATAGTGATCCTCCTGTTTTCTGCCTCCCTACTGCTGGGATTACAGGGGTTTGCCACCATGCCTGGACTCCATCACCAGTTCAGTGCCCCTGGGGTTGGGGCCAGCATGGCATATGTGCCAAGGATCAAACCCTGGCCCCTGTGCTTACCTAAGCAATCATTTAGTCCGTTGAGCTATACCTCCAGCCCTAACCTTTTATTTATAATTTGTAATTAAGGAAAAAATAATATCTCAAGTCTAAGTCATTTTAAGAATTTATTTGACACAAAATATTTTGTAATCCTTGATAAAGCAAACATGTAAGAGTCCCTGCTTGTCTAGACTGTATTACAGAGTTCCCTAGCAAATGATAGACAGAAAATGAGAAACAATTCTGAGATCCTGAGGACACTGTTTGTGTGACATGCTACACTTACAGTGGGACACACCAGGAATTGTGGTATTATCTCAGTATTGTCTAGTATGCTTTGAAGTGTTTATCCAGAACATTATTTTGGTTTATGTTCTTTTATAGTCAAATGCAATTTCCAGACCTAGCATTTTGTATTGTTACAAAGTGAATGAAATATTTGTGGCAGACTGGATTTCTCTAAATTTTAGGAAGAGAAAAGAAAAGCAATGATACAGAAGGAAAAGTGAATTTATATATGAGTGTTTAGAAAAATGTCGCATTTCCAAATTTGCTTACTCTTTAGATATTTGTTGTTTTAGTAAAATGAAGTAAAGAAGAAGCTCAATGTGTGGAGCTCAATGTGTTTTCAATCAATTTATAAAATGAAATTTAATTTTTTAAATTTCCAAATGGTAGCCTTAAATTTATTTAACTTCATGATATCAAAAGAAGGGTAATCTTAGAACTAAACCAAGAAAAGAAAAGAAGAAAACAAACAAAACCAAGTGCACAAATTTGTCAGTGGACCTGTACATTTCACAACTATATCCTAGTACTCTATAAAATGGTAATAAAACACAAGTAGTAGGTATGAAGGTACTTTCTTATCCGCTTTTAACTCCACTCCCATCATTACTACGGCCAGCACCCCATCACCAAGTGTCCTCTAGGCTCAGATAAATCCATTGTTGTGGAGACTGTTCACCTTACCACCCCTTCCCAAGTGTACACAGCCCAAAGGAATTAATCTTCAGAAAGAGAAAGAATTTTTTTTTCTGTTACGTGTACATTTTTGCATAGCATCTTTTTAAAAATTGAAATTAAATTCATTTTTTAAGCCAGTACTTAGAAAAAGAAATTGTAGGTATTGACGGGGTACCATGTAATGTTTCAATGCGTGAATATTTTGGGTAATAAGGGAAAACTGTATCTATGGTTTCCGACATATTTCACTACTTTGTGAGCCAATAATCCACAATACTTTATTGTGGGAAGCTTTGTGGGATATATTCTACCCAGGTGCTATCCATATTCACTGCAGCAATACACCAGAAATGGAGAACCCTCTCCTTCGGCACCTTCATAGCCACTGCTCAATGTGTCCTCATCGGCCTCGCCCTACCCTCTGTGAAGCACCGTGCTTCTCTCCCTCAGTTCAACATTCTTCTCCCTGTGAGACCATGTGGTACTCGTCCCTCTGGGCCTGCTGTATGTCATTTAATAATGACATAATGTCCAGCTGCAACCATATTGCCTTAAATGACAAGATTTACTTATTTCTCTGGTTAAAGTGTATTCCACTGTGTATATACTCATTCTTTAAAATCCTTTCATAAGTTGTTGAGCATTTTAGGCTGGTTCAATTTCTTGACAATTATGGCTAGCATTGCAATAAACATGGAAGTTCGGGTGTCTCCGACATACTGATCGCCTTTCTTTTTCATATAGGCCCAGAAGTAGGATTGCTGGGATGAGTAATGCTGTAGGTAACATTTTGAAGTATCCTTATACTCCTTGTTTGTCTTTGTGTCTCCCTTATCATTAGCGATGGACATTTACCTTTACTGATTCATACATCTTCTGAATAAATATCCTTTTTAGGTTTATTATTCATTTTTAAAATTAGAATAGTCCATTATTTGCTTTTCAGTTTTTGGAATTTCCTATACATTCTGCCAGATATTTGGATGCAGATATAAATATCTGCATAAATATGATATAAATATGCAGATATAAATGTCTTCTCCTATCGTGTAATTTGTCTCTCTGTAGACTGTTTCCTTTAATGCACAAAACTTTTTAGTTTGATCTAATAACTTTTTCTGTTTGCTTTTTACCCTGTGTTGTCTGAATTCTTTTCCAAAAAAATCCTTGCCCGTGGGCTGGGGATATTCTTGACCTGCTTAGCATTTGCGAAGTCCTGAGTTCAGTCTTCAGCTCCCTAAAAGCAAATTAAAGTAAGACTTGATCACAGAAGAAAGTATTTCTTGCATGTTTCAGTGTCATCATGGGTTTCTGCAACATTTTCTTTTAATAGTTCCTTTTTTATATTTAAAGTTTTAATTCTCCTTGAGTTAGTTTCTATAAATAATGAGAAATATATGACTAGTTTCCTTCTTTACCTATGCATATACCCAAATTTAAAAATAAAAACAAAAAACTCTTATTTAAAAGACCACCCATTCATTAATGTTCTTAGTCCTTTTGACAAAAATCAGTTGGGTACTGATGTATGGATTTATTTTTCGGTTTCCAATTCAGGGCCTTTGTTCTAGGATGTTTTTGTGCCTTTTTGTGCTATTTTGATTCCGATACCTTTATGGTATGTCAGAAAATCAGGCAGGATAATGCCTTTTCATTTATTCTTTTATTTCAGTAAGGTTTTGGCTATTCAGGACTTTTGTGGTTCTATACAACTTTTAGGATCTTTCTAATTCTGTGTTATTGTTATTTGTACAGGGATTGTATCTACTCTGTGGATCACTTTAGGCGGTACTAGTTTTGATTTTTTAACCTACTAGTACATGTTTCCATTATTTTATGTCTTCAATTTGTTTAATGAAAGTATTATATTTTCATGGTAGACATTTTTTCACCTTTTAAATTTATTGGTACATATTTCATTTATTTTTATAATTATTTCAAGTGGCATTGCTATCTTGGGTTGTATTTCAGAAAGCTGACTATTGGCAACTATTAGTGTGTTTTCTTTAAAGAAAATTTTCTGTAAACCACATGCATTCTTAGTTGGATTCTTATATCTGATCCTAATACTATGTCATATTTTTAGAATAAAGTGTCCAATATGGACTTTAAAATTTGTCTGTATTGTGAAAGTGCTTTTGGTATTAGGAAGCAAGTTTAAATTAGATATAAGGGTATCTTTGGCTAGTAGCCTTCATATAGTTATGCAAAAACTCCAATATTGTATCTATCTATGATTCACTTATTTTGGAACCTTGATTCACAAAAACATAACTAAAATCCTAATAGTGTCTGAGATTTAAGAATAGCTGTCTAGCTGAGTGGGGTCGCAGCCCCTGTAATCCATGACTTGGGAGGCTGAGGCAGGAGAAGCATTATGAGTTCCAGGCCAGCCTGAACTGCATAGTGAAAGGCTGTCTCAAAAAGACAAACAAAACAAAAATATCTACCTACTCATGTCATGCGGGTGCTGTACTCAATATACTTTACCTCATTTATATATTAGTATCAACTCCATATTATCTGGTTTTAATGCAGACCAGATGAATTAGAATGAAGCAGCCAGTCAATTTAAATCATTCATGTATATTGACAGTATAAAAATGGGGCAGCTGACAAAACAGCAATGCATACAATAAAAAACACTCTTAAACTAGTCTGTGAAATATACACAACCACATGTATTGTGATGTAGCAGTAAATTCCTCAGCCTGTAGAGCACATGCATGCCCTGTTTATTATACGCATGAAAGATACAAATTTGTGATCTACCTATTTTATGTAAGGGTTTTGAGACTATAGTACATATCTAAATAGAGGATGTTGCTTGATTGAGTTTTTAGTTCTCTTGTATAACTTTTCATAAGATCAGAGTTGGTAACAAACTACAAACATAGCCTTCAGAGTGCAAAATATGCAGCATAGTATTGTAATAGCAATATAGATACTTTAAAGCCTCCAAATACTTTTAGTTGATCATGTTTGAGAATGACAGATAGTTATATATTTATTTAGTCAATGTGTATTTTACTTAGTATCATCTGTGAGCCAGGAACAGTGATGGAGAAAAACACTCTGAATAAGATCTTATTTCTTACTTCAAGGAACAAAAGTTTATATAGGAATAGTAGTCAAATTAATGTTCATAACTGATGTTCATTCATTCACTTAAGAACAGTGAATGATATGAAATTTTAATATAGATGAAATTTTCAAGAACGTAGAAGACATTTACTTATACTGATTCAGCAAACTATTTCATTATTTACAGCTGCACAGTGAGCAGATTATCATCATCCCTACTGATATTACAAATCCTAAACATTTTAGTCAGATCATTAACTTTAAAAAAATGTATATATCTAATATTAGAAATGTGAAGACAAATGAAAAAAGTTGCATGCTCTATAAACAGCATAGAGTTTTTAATCCCATCTTTAAAAACATTTTAGATGCAGAGGGCCAAATAAAAAAGCTAGAAAAGAATGTAATTTTGGTTTTGATTTTGGAGTTAACTTAAAAAATATTTTTTAACTCAAATGTCATGTTTTGGTTTTTTTTTTTTTTTTTTGTAATTTTTGCAAAATAAATTTGTAGGGTACCATTAGAAGTATTGGAACCAAGGGCTGGCCAGATAAGTCAGTGCACTAACGCACCTGCTTAGGCAGGCTCAGGGACCAGGGTTCGATCCCAGCATGCCATGCCCACCCCTGGGTGCACTGAGACTGAGACTGGGCATGATGGCACAAGCCTATAATCCCAGTGCTTGGGAGGCTGAAACCAGGAGGATCACTATGATTCTGATCTGTATAGTGAGACCCTATAGACCCTGTGCTAAATATACAAAAAAAAGAAGTATTAGAAGCAAGTTAATATTCAGAGTACTGTATCAGAACTTTATTTTATGGGCAATTATTACATAAACCATGCTATTAGTATAGAATTTAGAACTCTATACCATAATAATTTAGAATCACAGTTAACTTCAGGGCTCCATAATTTTAACAGCTTACTCCTCTCTTTTGAATCCTTCAAGAATAGTTATTTGAACGTTATTTTTTATGGCTTATTTTGGGTTTTGGTCTTCTCTAATTTTCAGCGTAACGAGTTTAAAGAAAAAGGGAGCAATGGGTTTTGTATCTGTCATCATAGCAAACATTCAATAGTTGACAGTTTAGTTTAGAAAACTTCAGAAGTAAAATGGAAGAGGTAAGAATTCATTCTTCATATTTAAGATGGCTAGGCAGTGTTCTTCAAGCACTAACACACAGTGTTCTTCAAACTCTTTCATACCGAGAGGGCTGCGGAGAAAATAGCAAGAACGTCTGCTACTATGAATGAATTTCAGAGTGATTCAAATGGAATCAGCAAAATGAAGACCGGCATTTAGTTCCAAATCCTCTTGAATGCTTAGTCATATTTACAGATTTTTTTCATTTGTGTTTTGAAAAGGGTCTTGCTACATTTGAACTCACTATGTAGCCCAGGCATGGATTACAGTTATGTGATCTAACATCAGCAATATTTATCAATGTGGAAAAATAGATCCAGCTATGTTGACAGTCACATAATTAACTAAAATGTAGGCCACCTTTTATGATGATTGTTGTATTGGGAAAATAGAAGTGAAAATTATCATGGGACAAGCATGAAAGGAAAAACAAGTTAACCTGAAAGTAGATTTTGAGAACTGAGCAGATGTCACTGTGTTAGTCCTGTGAGATATAAAAATATAAAAGATTAAGCCTTCCAAAAATGTGTAACCCACTCATGGAAGTAGTATCCTTCATTAAAAAGAAGCAAAGTAAAAAAAGTTAAAAATCTTTGGCTAATTGGGTGTGAGAAATTGTGAGATGTATTAATATGTGGTACATGGTGTGATGCAAGACTAAAAATCCTCTGTTTTTCTCATGTTTTGGAAGTCTCTCTACCAATCCACAAATTCACATCAAATCAAATTTCCCAATCATTTTCTCCTTGCAGACTATGAGCCCAAATAACATTGAAGGAAATTGGTAATTATAGTCTCCTTTGTAGTTTGCCATGTAAAGTAGTCTCTGACATTCTTCATGTGGTGCTCTGCTGAGATTGCTAATTCTTTTCAGAGAGAATGCTTTGGTTGAGCTGTGTCATTCATCAAAATTTATGCCTCCCAGTAACTTTTTCTAAGAAGGGAAAAGAAAGCAGTAAAAACATATAAGCAAAAGAAGCTCTGAGTATGAAATTTATATACTTTTTAAAAAATTATATACATACAATTTTACTTTTGTCACCTGAGGAGAGATGTTTTTATAGTCTTGGAACTAGTGAATACATCAGAGCTTTCTTTGTGGTAGAAGGCAATCTTGAGGATTTAAGATGATATGTGCATTAGTTTCACTAATATATCTTAATATATCAATGTGGTCTTTGACACCCTCAGTCCTGTTCAAAGTATGTAAGATGTATAACTGGCCCTCTACTGTGTTTATGCCATAGATCACCATAAGCAGTGCCCACTATCATTTTTTAAACCACTGTGACATATTAAGTTTTCACCTTTTTCTCCCAAGGTCCATACATTTCTGTGATGTACTCCTTGGCTGTCTTGTGTCTGGAACTGACTTTGAGATATATCATGTTCACTTGTGATTTTAGGAGTTTCCTTAACACTTTAGCAAAATTAAGGAATCTCTTTGTCTTCATAATGTGCAGAAAATTCTTCTTGCTTCCATGATTCGGGAGGCTCCCAACCAGAAAAAGACGTGAAAACAGAAATGGTCATATATTATTTTAATTAAATGCCAATGAGAACTGAATACAAGGTGATTAGTTGCACATGCATGTGGCAAGACCAGTGATCATCCATACCAAAAGAAGTGTTTCCCTGAAAAAGTCCTTGTTCCTGATCATTTCTTGTATTTCACGTGCACCATCTGAATTAGAAGGTTCAGAATGACACACAGTTCAATCTGTGGATCCAGTTTGTATCGTACATGTTGAAGAATCAGCCTTCACAGAGCTTCCAGGGTCTTTAGTAAGCAAGGGTAAGAGTCACTCATTCCAAGAGGTCTGTTATTGAGTATCTCACACAACATCTGTAGTGGTTGTTGTCTTAGAATAATTAGAATTTGGCCATGAGAATGTCCGAAGTCAAGCCACATTTCTGTAAGCACATTTCTCTATTAATTCTATCTCCACATTTTTTTATTTATTCTTTTTCCTCCTCCTGCATGTCATTATGCACTTGGAAGAAAAGTACTCCCATGGCTCTTTTGCAGAAGACCTGACGAGAATGGAGATTCCCAGAAAATCCTGGTAGGGATGCAGGCAAGGCAGCAGCATGGAGCAGCTGTGTGTGAGTAGCCTGAGAACCAGACAGCCTCAGTGGCCATATGAGGTTGGATCTTGATCTGAGTGCTAACTCAGACCATGATTACTTTATCTCTCAGATTACTTTCTAAACCAAAAGTTCTTATGAAATATACTGGATTTGTATTAAAAATGCTTTCACTTGTACCAGTAGGATTTATCAGTTGGATCAGGGCAGGTGTCTCTAATTTTTTTGTTTTGTTTTGTTTTTTTGGAGGAACCAGGGATTAAGCTCAGCACTTGCCAGGCAAGTGCTTATTCTACTGAACCATCTTCCCAGCCCCGCATCCTGTCTCTAATGCACATAAAATAGTACCTCCTCTGACATCATCACATGAATTTAAAAGACTAACTCATTCTAGACTATTATTGAACAACAACATTTTTTGAACATAAAACACACAAGGAAAGAAAACACAATGAAAGGGGAGCATAGAAGGGCAGTCCTAATTTGCTGAGCTGAGTCTCTAGAAAACAATGCGTCTTTCTGGCAGATAAGCTCAGCCCTTCCACACACTGTCAGCTGCGACAGCAGAGAATGGAGCACATAGCTGAAAAATGCTAGTGTGCAGGTTGGAAACTGCAGAAACAGCTGGTGCCACAGGAGTATGATGTGCAAAATGGGAGGATGTGGGAGTTGTGCCTTCAGAATTAAGTAAATATTGTCTCATAAAGGTCATTGCATTTTATATAGTAGCTATCCCCGTCCATGTGGGAAGGAATGTGCAAATGTGGGTCATACACAGGGCAGTGGTTCAGCCTGACCTCCAAATTTTCTTGAAGCAAAGACATATCTAAAAAGCCATGACTCTTGGTGCAGTCTCTTCTCAAAGCCCTTCTGTCATTTTCTTCTTTTTATTATCATTGTTAATCACTTTGGTTTTTCCACCTGTCTTTTCCCCTCCTTGGCTCTTGACTTTAATTACATCCTGCACTCACACATTGATTGTGATTGTGTTTTGGTTGTTTGTTAGTTACTTCAAACCTGGTTTGGTTCTCATTAGATGAGTGCCTGCTTTCTCGGAGCAAGTTTAAATTTTTCTTCATTTCCCTCATGAAAGCACTCAGACAGGAAATCATGTTATTGTTCAGATTACTTTATAAATCAAAAGTTCTTATGAAATATATTGAATTTGTAGTACAAATGCTTTCACTTGTACCGATAGGATTTATCAGCTAGTGCTAAGATAAGTCTATTTGGATCACCTATTGTACAGAAAAGGACATGTGGTACTTGTGTTGTGGAAAACAGTGAAATCAGAACTATTTCAGATGCTGGTCTCTTTTGTTCTCAAACCAGTGTCTCCCTCTATGCCTCGTTACTCAGGTTTTCTGGGTGGCAGCCAGAGATGCTCCTATGAGCCAAGGAGAAGAGCAATTTAACTTAAAACTTCAGAAAAATAAAAAAAACATATATATATATATATATATATATATATATATATATATATATATATATGAACTGTGATTAGTTAGTGAAGAGGGCTGAGAGAAGACTAGAAATATCAAGGTTAAGAACAAAATGATTTTGTCAAGCTCTTAGTGCTTGCCCTTAATACTAACCGTTGTAATCTGAAATTCAGCTGGAGAAACTTAGAGGCATCAGAAACTTTTTACATTATGTTCCAGCAGATGGTTGAATAGTATTTTTATTAACTCATTCATCTAAAACTCTTTTTCCTGTATTAAAATTGTCCCAAAGGGGAAAAAATGATTTATAAATGTTTGTGATCTTTTACTTTAAGGGGAAAATCCATTTTCTATGATTTCTGTCAAGTACAAAAACCTATTTAAAGGAATTAACTGTAATAATTCATTGCTTTGAATTGGTTTCTTTTGTAGTACTGTTTCCCACACTTGTATCTCATTCCATTAACTTCAGGGGCTTTGTCTTGCAAATGTGTGATGAAGAATACATAAATGTATATGGTTTATTTAAATTTACACTTCTCTGTGTGTGTTTGCCTGTGTGGACCCTGAGAACCAAAGTATATGTAAAATCTAACTTTTGCTATCAACTTTCTTATCCCTACTCTACTTTAATGTCCCTCTTTGGCCTGTATGTTCATTTTTCAACTGCATTATCCTACAAGAGTTCTATGAACTCTTCTGTAATATTTATCTGAGTTCTATTTAGTTAGCTCTGTGTGTGTGTGTGTGTGTGTGTGTGTGTGTGTGTGTGTGTGTCCCATGGAAAGACTAACAGATACATTGGTTAAAACTAAATGCAAGAGCTAAAAAAATTAAATTAACTACCTAAAAATAATTCACAACATAAGGAAAAGAAGGTTTATTGCTTATGAATCTAAGATTATGAGTTAATGAAGGGAAGTAATAGGATTCATTTTTAACAGAAATCTGTGCTGTAGCATAGCACATGCCTCTGTTTAGTGCGTGTGAGAGGGTCTCTACTGCCATGGGTAATCCCATTAATCAAGACTAATTTTGATATGTTCTTTAAAGGCTCTGGTTTAAAGCCCATCTTTTAGTCTCCTATCTCACTGTTCTAGCAGATAAATTACAGTACAGCTATGACACGTATTAAATATGTGTCAATATACAATATCTACATAGTTCATAAGATCCATCTGAAAGTTAAAAATGGGATTAATAAGAAATAAGAACTAACGGCACTGATATTCAGTGCCGAATTAGAAAAGTTCTTAAATCATGTACCATGGATTCTGAAGTCAGTTGCCAAGTAAGAATGCCAACCAAGATCAAGAACTTCTAGAGTATCGTGGAAAACAATAACAATAGTGAAATAAGTGGAGCAACATGCATTTGGAGGAACATAGTCTAGTGTTAGCAAGAAATCTAATATGAGTTTCTGTCCACACAATTTAGAGAACTTCACTCCTTTGGAACAAATTTTTTTGTATTCTCTGTGATCTGTGTCATTGTTTCAAAACTTGGGTACTAATTGCTCACTTAGGCATATGCTAAAACTAGGATACTTAAAATTCTTGGACAAAAGAAAAACGTGAAATTTATCTTTGGTTCTTATTGCAAAGCTATATCTGAATATTTCAGTAACTTCATATTTAAAAATGTGCTAATATGCTTAAGCAGAAAATATAGGACAAAACATCAAATCATGTTCTGCTATGTTTTGATGGAATACAGATATCACCTCCACTATTCATCCATATACATGTGAAAATATTAATCGAACACCTGCTAAATAGTGGGTAGGATTAGATGATGAAATTATATGGACCTTGCTGTATTTTATCTCCTTGTATGACTTTCTCTTCAAATAAAATGAATTCTTTAAGAACAAAAAGATTTTATTATGCTCTCTTATATCCCCAATGACTATAATAGTGCTCAGAAATTAGAAAACACACAACCTTGAAAAATTGAAAATGTTTGTTAACATTTGCAAAAATTGATAGTACATTATATATTGATATTTGAGTTCTTATTTTATAATCCACTTCCACAAATCTATGTTCTGTGTTTATGTCAAGGTAATTGATGTTGTTGCTAATTTAACCTGTTGCAAATGCTAATTCAAAACTATCCCAGGTTTTAAAAATTTGAAATTATCTGTCTGTCTGTTTGTCTATCTATCTGTCTGTCTATCTATCTATCTATCTGTCTATCTATCTATCTATCTATCTATCTATCTATCTATCTATCTATCTATCTATCTATCTTTCCAAGTCTTGCATATTAATGTTCAAATATACAAGCTTTCCCTGCAGAAGACCCACATGACATTTGTGTTAGTGTCTTGCTTTCAGTTTCCAGTCTATTTCCCATCATTCATTGAAATTCTTCTCTGCTTCCACACTGGGGTCTTACATACGCTCTTCTGTTTTGCCCAAATTTTTCTCCTCTTTCTGCAGTCTAGCAAATCCTTACTCATTCTTCAGGGTATTTAGAGAACTTTCTTAAATTATGAATATACTCTCTTTGCACAACATACATTCACTTTGCTCAGTTTATACTTCTATTAAAATACTCTTCACACCTTATGCCAAGGAAATAGTTTTACAAAATGATAGAAGGTATACCCCAGGAAGAAAAGGAAATAGGGGTTATCCTAGGGCCAAAAAATATAAGGCTATTGTGTATAAATAAAGTCAATGAGGCATTTCTCTCAAAGAATATTTAGACCCTTTCAAATCTCATGACTATTGTGATGCTTCAAGAATAAACTGTATGTTTCTCACATATATTTTTCTATGGATTCCTTTTCATTTAACGGTTTTCATCCACTAGGACATAAACATTTTTCTAAATGTAGTCTCTGAAAATTCTATTTATTCATTTATATTTTATTGTTTTCTTGTTTTATTCCCATTTAACTTGTGAGTGAAGTCTGCATCTTTGTTCTGTTTTATTTGTTTCTCTGTCCTTAATAAATAGTAGCTTCATTTTCAAAAGAAAATATTCATATTTCATCGCAATATTAAGAAGAAAAGTATAACTATTACATTTCCATTTTGATTATTGTGACTACAGTTTATAAACTTTGCATAAATCAGTGAAGCATGTGAATGAAATACATATTCACTTTAGCATATATTTTATTTTTAAACATCAGTGTTTTTATAATCCAATAATCTCACAATTACAGTATTTTCTTCTAATACTGAGGATTGTACACTTGGCCTTCAAACTGAACTACATTTTCAGCACTTTTTTTTAATTGACTTTTAAAATTTTGAGACAGGCTTTCTCAAGTCTCTAAATTGTTCAGGTTGGGGCTTGAATTTAGCATCCTTTTGACTCAAACTCCCAGAGTGCTAGGATTATAGTAATGCACCACCACACGCAGACTTCCAGAGATTTTCTTGATAAAATTATAGGCTCGCCTGAGTATCACAAGTTAATCCACCTGAACTATGGAGTGAAACCCCAGAAAGAATGGCTATCATTAAGAAAACAGATCATAACAGATGCCAGTGAGGGTGCAGGGACAAAGGGACACCACTGTGTTGTTAGTGAGAATGTGAACTACTTCAATCACTGTAGAAATCAATATAAATAGTCCTCACAAACCTGAAAGTAGACATTTGATTTGACCTAGCTATGCCTCCTTTAGATATATTCCCAAAAGTTTTGAAACATCCCATTGCATGATACATGCATAGCAGTGGCTGCAGCAAGACAGTTCACAATGGCTAATGCAGGTCCTGAGGTTGCTGTTTTCTTAAATCCCTCTTTTCACCTAGTAGAATACTTCCTCAGGTGTACAATCCCAGCAGTTATTAGGAACTAGTTTAAATGCTACTTACACCAGGACATCCTTGTCAGGACTTCAGAATCTTCAGGATCCAAGGGAAAAAATGTCTTTCAATTGCGTGACTGCTGGGTCCTAGTTTAACCTTCTTTTCTGGTCACTTTCTCTTTTCTATCAAGTTTATCTGCATTTGGAAAATTTCTCTTTTGAAACTTTGAGTTCTCTGGCATCAAGAAATCTTTTTTCCCTTCTTGGATACTTTTTGGCAAATAGATTTATACATGTAGTAAGTGTAATACGGTGTTTATTAGATGTGCTGTTCTGCATGAATGTTGGCTTATCAATAAGCCTTTCATGAGGTTTTGAATTTAATAAGCAAAATTATTTGACTCTCCATGTCTACTAACAAAATCTGAGATTGGGTTATAGTTGATTTTAAATTCATTTTCATGGCTACTATGATTTTTTTAACTTTTAGTAGCAGTCATGATACTATTATTTAAAACCCATTTTATCTTGTCTTCTCTTGACCTAGGTAGGTCTTCTTTGTGTTTGCACAACTTTGAAACGCAAACAGTGGTTTTTAGTTGTTTTTTCTTTTATTCTCTCCTTTCAAGATATTTTTGGGTCTTAGTCAGCTTTCCCAGCAGATGGATGAGCTGTCTGTCTCTTGCTCAGATGCTGCTGCTCCCAGGTCTATGAAATATGATTGCTCAAGAAGCTTAGCTTCCCTGCCTTTAACCATTCATTGATAAAAGTGAGTGAGACAGAAACAAGAATAGAGAACTCTCTTCTGTCAGCTTCATTTGAAATCAGCACATTATAAATCTTTCGGTATGGCCATAATCCTCCATTTTATCTACCATGATGTCAGGAGAGCATTTTGCACTGCTCTTCTGTACTCAGTGGAGTTTTCATTTTTTCCCAGTATTCCTACTGCCTCACAATATTGAGAGAGGTTATTTCTCATACCAATCAAGTAACTTAAAAGTATATGTTATAAATCAGTTGCCATTTTTGAAAATTCACATATTCTCTCATAGTTTCAGTTATGCATTTATATGTATTCTGTACTGACAGAAAAGATGATGTTAATTCTTTCTGAATAATGGAAGATAAATTCTGATCTCAAGTTCAAGGTGAATACGTACAAAATGAAGTTTTTTGTCATTGTTTGAAAATCTCTCTCTCTCTCTCTCTCTCTCTCTCTCTCTCTCTCTCTCTCTGTCTCTCACTTCTTTCTCCCTGCTGCTGGGAATCATGTCTGGGGCTCTGTGTATGCTTGCCATGAAGTCTTAACAGGCAGCCACTCTCCCAAACCCCAACTAGCTTTGTTTTCCTAATTTGGTGAATTATAAGTTGAGCAGCTTTGGGCTGAATGTTTTAAGCAATTACTTTGGTCTTTTTTTGTCCATATTTTTAAATAATGTATCTCAAGAAAATAAATATTTAAACTGCACCACTACAGAAATTTATGGAGTTTGTGGTCAGCAAGATAGCTCAGCTATCTAAAATGTCCGCTTAGGCAAGCTGGGCTGGCGCAGGGGACCACAGTTCTAGCCCCAGCACCATATACCATGCCAACTCTGCTCTCAAGGAAGGCTGAGCTGGCAATAAATTAATAAGTAAATAAATAAATAAGCAGAGTTTAAAATTTTATCAGTAAAAACAACAAAATTTAAATTCTTGCTATATGTAAGCCACTGTGTTCAATGTTTTGGGCATGATAGCTAAGTTGCTATCACAGTTTGATTAAATAAATATCATCATTCATCATTTCATTTCCTAAAAGCTAACCTGAGGCCCACAGTGCCCCTCATCTTTGTCTACAGCTACTTGTCAACTGACTACGTCTCTTTTTCAGAATAAGCTCATTGTAAGGTCCCTTCATCCCACTGACTCTGTGTTTTCTTTGGGAGTAGAATTTCCATCAAACCACTGGAGAACTCCTAAGCAACACTTTAAAAAGCGATCATATTAGTTGCATCTTAGTTTGAGCTGCTGTAAGAAAATAAACTGAGTATGGTATTAACAATAGATGATTGCGGATACTTCAGAGGAGTTGAAAGTTCAAGATGAAAGCTAAAGCAGATTTTGTGGCTCTCTTGTCTTGTCTTGTCTTGTCTTGTCTTGTCTTGTCTTGTCTTGTCACTTTGTGGCTACTTCTAGGTATTTTCTCACACGATGAAGGACAAGCGACCTTCCTTGGGCCTTTATGAAGTGCTGGCCTATGCACATGTGCTGTGCTGTCATGATTAGTCACTTCCAGAAGCCTTCATTCCTCAACTTAGGCATTAGGTTTCTAAATCGGAAGTTTAAGGAAACACCAACGTTCAAGCCACAGACAGTGCCTCTCTAGGTACTGTGGGGAAATCTGGAGTCATGTGAGAATGCAGAGCAGGTATATCAGACCTAGTCTGGAGGGGGCAGGAGGAGGAAACTTCTAAAAGAAATGCCCTTTCATCTGTGTCATGACAGAAGTTAGACAGCCAAGAGGTTGGCAATGGAGGAGGGGTGATGCCAGATCTTCCGAGGCAGAGAAGAACATACACAAAAGATCAGAAATGGGAAAGAAATCTGGCAGTATTTAGGAAAATAAAAGGCAGCAGGTGTGACTGCAATGCAGCAAATGAGATCGCGCGTGGAAAGGCTTTACAGCATGCTTAGTCTTCCCACAGGCCTCCTGTTAAGTTTAGATTCTAGCCTAACAGACATGGGAAACCAGAGGTCTGGCCCTTTATTTGCATTTCATTTATTTGTTTGGCTTAGAAATGTCGTATAATCAGATCTTTACTGCCGAAAGATCACTCTTCCTGGCCAGAAGGGAATGGATTACAGAATAGCACCAAAAAGAAAGAAGTGTGGAAGCTTTGCAAGAGTGAAGGACAAGAACAACAATGCCTTAGAGCAGGTAATGACAGCAGGGGTCAAGACGAGTCAGGAGAGTCCAGAGAAGTTTAGGAAACATAATTGGCAAAATGTGTAATTGATTAAATGAGGTGGGGAAAAGGAAAGAGCCAGGGCTTGTCCAACAGACTGGTTGTTAATTAAATAGTTGCCCAAGGACAAATAGCTAATAAGCGTTCAGGATGTGGGCTTCGTGCAAAATTTGTGCTTTTACATTGTGCTCCTCTGAGGCCCTGCTTAAGGCTAAGTATTCCAGTATTGGAAATTCTAAAATATAAACTGGATGTGAATAGATGTGTGTGGCCATGTGCTGGAGAGACAATTACAAAAGCGATGTGAAATGGGCCATGGAACAGATCCAGGTCCTTTCACCTGGAGTTCGCTGTGGCGATGACGACAGGCTGCCAAGCCCGGAGCTTTCTCATATGTGTCCCACACCACACCTTGGTGATAGCAATACCTGCCACGTGCTGGTAAGTGTAAAACGAAAACTCAGGCTTCCCAAAGGTCCATGGAGGAAAGGAAAATGTCCCCCAAATCATGAAGTCTTGCATTTTTCAGTGTCGTTCTACCTCAATTACTAAATAATGTTAAAATTGGGGTGTATCTTTAAGAATTACATTAATATTTTTAATGCAGATATTCTTAAAAATGTGAGGTAGTAAATCATAACCCATTTTCATAGTATTTCCCTTTTGGGTTAGAAGATAATCATGAAAGGAATTACAGTCACAAGATTTAATTTTTCTTATTGTTGCATTTTACGATACAGAGCAGTAACATTCCTTTGGGGGAATAGGTACATGCACATATTCATCGTTTTCAATCTTTTTATACCCCTCTATTCTCCTTTTCCCACTCCTGTGGACTATTTTTCCATTTTTAAGAATTTGCCTTCTAATCTCTCCTTCATTTCATTTGTTTATTCATTTATTTACATTTCAGGTTACTTATAAAAAAGAAGGCATATGATATTTAACTTCCTGAGTCTATTTTACTTGATATTTAACTGTAGGAGTCTACTTTGCAATGATGGTCCCCAACTGACAGGATTTCAAAAACGTTGTGACAAATCAAATGATTGCCACCAAAAGATAACATTGTTATTGTGCGAGATTAAGTGCAGCTAATTTCCAGTATATTCTTGAAGTTTTATTTAATATTTGCTTCTAAAATATGTAAATTCAAATTTCTTCCACAGCTCTGAATATTATTTCCCATGCGGTACATTTTTAGAAGTAATTATATATATGCACACGGCATAGTTTATTGAGAAGGAACAAAAGTAGTAATAATATATAGGTAATAATTTAGATGTTTACAGACTGCCACAAATGTTGGCAAAATTCTGTCTCCTTCATTAGAGTGTGCATAGAATTAGGTTTCCAGTTTAAATCTTTACAGCTGGGGCAAATAAAGACTGTGATAGATTGTACTGGATCTGGCAACAGTGAGCTAGTTGTAAGGTTTTAATGGCCACCTTCAGTATATCAGAATATGGTACAAGGGCTGTGTATCTCTAGGCAAAGACAGTGAGGAACAATGGGCAAAATGTGGCATCCATGACGTGAAAAGCACAAAAGTTTACCATTCCTTCAATCCATGGCACCACACAGTGCACCGGCCTCACCTCTGGACATCCTGAGCTGGCCACTGATTCTGGTTGTTATGGTGCATACCTGTAACCCTATTGCCAGGGAGGCTGAAAACCAGAGGATCACTATGAGTTGGAGCTGTAGTGAGACCCTGTACCAAGTACATAAAATAAAATATAAAATAAAATAAATAAAATAAAATAATAAAAGTTTACCATTCCTATGCACAATGGTTCAGAATTTTGAAAATGGAGAACTAAGGCTATGTTGTGAAACTATGTTTATTAAGAAGCATTTCAAGAAAATGCTTTCTCCTTTTTTTTGATTGGCTCATCCTGCTCTGGTGGCTGAGCTGGTGCAGCATGGGGTGCCGGAAATCGAACTGTGATCTCTGTGTTTGCCTAAGCTTGCCTAAGCAAGCACTTTATTCCACTGCGCTGTCTCGCCAGCCCATAAACATGCATTCTCATTGATAACCTTATCATGTTGTGGTGATTAACAGAACAGGCTCTGACTTATGAATTTGAGCAATGTTACTATTTCCTTATTCCTGGCCATGTTATTCAACTTAAAGGAGGCAATTGCATGTTATTAGGAGGCTTAAATGCCATGATCCACAGCACTCTAGATAGAGCAGTAAACACTGGAAAAATATTAGCTCTTATTATTATTATAATTGTCACTTTAATAAGTTATCAAACCAGATTGTATATTAAGCACAGCAACGGGCAAGTGATAAAAGAAGTAGAGAAATTTGTATAATGGTATATAACAAGAATACTTTTTATTTTCAAAAATCTCTTTCTCATATGCATACCCATTATCTTTTTAATTTATCATATTATCATTATTTCCACCTCCCTTTGTTCACACTGAGGGCCATGTAAAATTATAACTGAGATAATCTTTACTTTAAATTTATCAGTCCATGTATGTTAAGGTCCTATCTTTAGAAAAACTTGGTTTGTAAAGATAATATTGTTCAAACTAATACAAAATTAGTCCATTTTCTATTGCCTTAAGGAAACATCTGAGGCTGGCCACCATAAGAAAAGCCTCCCGGTTTTAGGATCAATGACAAGGTTCCACCCCAGTGAAGACCTCAAGGCAGTAGTAGGACAACCTTGGGGAGAGAGATCCCATGGTGACACTGACTGGAGAGTTAGAGTGGCCAGTCATGCACAAGGGCCTACCCTTAAAGGTATATTATCTCTTACATCCCATACTGAGTATTAAGTTAGGTACATGAAACCAAGCCCAAACCATAGGTTGAGTTTACCATGGGATTTGGTCCTTGAAAGTAGATGTAATTTCCTCATCACTAGATTCATATACCTTCATAACCATAGCACTTTGATCTCAACTAATAGAAGGTCATGAATGTATAATAAGAAATAATTTCACCAGCACAGAAACACACTTGACCATTAATAAATATGCTTAAAGCTCTAAACAAATGTAAGTGGATCTAACTATTCAGTAAAGAGCACTAGCTCTCCTGAACATAATCTAATGATTGATCTTTAACAAGAGCTTATGAGTAAATAATGTGAGTTCTAAAGATAATAATTCTACTTGGGCCCTAAAATATAAAAGCAATAACAGAGGAAAAATAAAGGTAAAATTGAAGAACACAGCTAAAAAATCAGAGAAAATACTGTTATAAAGCAGACATATATTATTCCAATTTCTTTTTTAACTTATATTCTTTTAATTGACAAAGCATAATTGCATACATTTATGTAGTACAATGTGAATTTTTGGCTGAGGTATACAACATGTAATTATTAATCTACTTCTATGCTTAAAATAATATGTGTATTTAATACAAACATTTATAAAAGTATTTAAGCCAAAAGTCTGAGTGATTATTTCTTAGTGGTAGGATTTGAGACCATCATTCTTTATTCATTCTTCCCCTGTACTTTCCAATTTTTTCTATTATCCCTAAAGATATCCTTCATTATATCTTGCATCCTTACAGAAGAAATATAAAGAAACACAATCTAAGTTTCCTACATTAAAATTAGTAAGCCTATTCATTTTTATAATCTGGAAAATAGAAAAATGTTTTCATTATCTTTAGGAAGTTTAAGAAATCCCTCAGAGATCACAGGGAAAGGAGAGGGCTTGTAGGATTCAACGAAATCAAATAGAATTATACTTCCAAAGACATTGCCAGTGGCAGAAAAGTTTTTAACAAACTAATAAAAATATCTAATCAATATTAATTTCAAAGAGCAATAACATTAGGAAACAGTGGGTGAAGTTAGGGTTATTTCAGTCCAAGGATGCCAAACACAATGAATGCAATTTTAGACACAGTAAATGTTAACAGTCTAATTTTTGCAGCCACAGAGAATTGTAGAGAGTTGTTTGTGGTAAATTTCAAATAAACAACTTGAATAATAAGTGGAAGCATAATTTATTTTTCATCAAGGAAAACAAATCAATAAGATAATATGTTTTCTTCTTTGTTATTAAGTGAAGCAGATGAAGGAAAGCAGTATAACTACAGATGCAAGTTGAAAATGAGAAGAGAAAATCAATGCTCCATAGCCTGACAAGGTGTCAAGTCCTCTATCTTGGGCAGTGTGTCTCATTGGGTGGTGCCTAGAGCTCTGAGATTAGAAATAACCTACAAATCTTGCCCTCAACAATGAAATTAAATTCTCCAAAGTCATCATTCCCCAGAACACACTTTCCTAGAATATGCCCAACCCCATTCTCTCGTTCACTCAAGGTAAAAACAAGTAATGTGAGCTGTGGGTCTAAATTTCATGAGAGACCAACAAAGCAGTAGATTTTTTTTTAATTGTCTTTTTTTAAGAGCTTATTTATTTGGCTAAAATTTATATTACTGTGTAAAGCCTTGAAGGAAGTATGAGCTGATGAACCAAAAAAAAGCCAATGAATTGATAATGTTTGCTTCTATACACATAGACGTTTTGAAATATTCCTCTAGGTTATTTTCATTTAAATTGTTTTCTACCTTCTGAAATAATATATGAACTGGGAAAAAGGTAAAATGCCTTATTTTTATTTGCATAATTGATAAACATAAAATATTCGTGTTAATCATTGAAGCATATGTATTACGTCTCAGCTGATTAATTTTGTTCTAAAGTAATTCCTGTTTTTTCCCATACTTCATAGAGCAGTCATGGATACAACAGAAAAATAATCTCATAGATACTTAAATCTTTTTAGCTAATATATCAAAAATGACATTGTTTCTATTTCTTTTACTCTATAGTATCTCAAAAAAACTCAAAAGATTATAAAATATTGAATGACGTTATGATTGCAGTTCTAGATTCACACAGCACTTGATTTCATAGGCTGTGCTATAGTTCCTGACTGGCTGAGGAGAGATATTTTACAGACAGAGAAAGACTGAGGAAAATAGAAGTAAAGAACTAAAACAAATAAGAGCATAGTCATTTCACAATACTTTTCTTATAAAGTGAAGACAAAGAAACACAATAATAGAACTGTAGCTGATTGGAAAGCATCACGTTATAGCAGGTGAAGGAGTCAAAAATGTAAGAATCGAAGCAGAGGGAACGGCACTGTCTTGCCAGCTCATCTGCTCAGAAAAGTTGGTTATTTCCTCTTACATTCTTGGTTCCTGAAAGGGTCAAATAACACTTTGTTTTAGTCTGGTGATAGGAAACTTGAGCCCAAGTGACTCCATGTTCATTTTTAGCTTGGTCTCACGGGGACCCAATCAGGATTGTAGTCCAAAACAATAGCCACCTGCAATTTTCATTTAGCAAGCATTTCTAAAAGACATAGATAAATGCAAAAAACTCGATAAGTTAAAAAAAAAAAAAGGAAGAATTTATGAGATCAGTTGTCTAGAACATCAGATGCAACTTTTTGACCTTATAATGAATGAATTTGATTTGTCGGTGTGGATTATTTCCAGATTCCTCTAAAGATTTATAACATCTTTTCCATAAATGTGCTTTATGGAAATGTCTTTGTGTATTATCTTGAAGGTGCACCTGTTACCCACACAATTCACACCTTCCTTTATGTTACTTAAACTTCTGAAATATACTATAATCATTTATGCATGAGACATAATAAAAATGGGAATGTTTATAATTTTTTTAAATTTGTCATAATAGACAGATTGTCATTAATCCCAAAATACTCCTCCTTATTTACAACATACTCTCCCAGTTAATCTCTTTTTTTTTTTTTCTTTAAAAATCTGTTTGGTACAGGGTCTCATTATGCAGCTCTGACTTGTAGTGATCATACTATTTTTAGTCTCCCAAGTGCTGGGATTACAGGTGTGTGCTACCACACCTGGTCTCGGTGGCCTGCTCAGGATGCCTGGGGATGGGGCAGGTGCACCATGCGGTGCCAGGGGTCAAACCCCTGTCTCTGTGCTTGCCTAAGCAGGTGCTTAGTTCACTGAGCTATCTTGCTGCCCTAATTATTCTCTTCACTTTATAAAAGTCCTCTTTTGTAGGTGTCTTTAGTTGCATTGTTGTGGCTGTCTTTTTATCTTGAACTAAGTCAAAATATGTATGGGTTGGCCAGATAGTTCAGTGGACTAAAGCACTTGCTTAGGGAGATGCAGGGGCCAGGGCTTCAATTCCCAGCCTGCTGTGCTGGCTCCATCACCAGGGAGCCAGTGATTGTGACTGGGCATGATGGTGAATGCCTGTAATCCCAGAGCTTGGGAGACTGGAAACAGGAGGATCACTAAGAGTCCCAGCTGTGTAGGGAGACCCCTTACTAAATATATAAAAACTACCTTTTATGGTCATTTAGATTTTGGAAAAGTCAGAGGTTGCCTGGTGCTCTACCTGGTGAATCAGGTAGATGCTGACACGCCATAGTGGTTTTTATTTGACAGAAATTAACATAAATGGTTGATCAACATATGGTGACAAGCTGGGCATTGTGGCGCATGCCTGTAATCCCAGCACTCGGGAGGCTGAGGCAGGAGGATTGTTGTGAGTTTGAGACCAGCCTGAGCTACAAAGTGAGCTTAAGGCCAGCCTGAACTGCATAGTGAGACCCTGTCTCAAAAAGACAAAAAAAAAAAAAAAAAAAAAAAAAAAAAAAAAAAAAAAAAAAAAAAAAAAAAAAAAAAAAAAAA